>VOMN01129028.1:0-30980 GCA_014899125.1 Orchestia grillus | reverse complement strand
AAAAAGTATCTAGATACAAAGTATCTAGATACTGCCCAGCTCTGGTTATCTGTTACCTAAATAGTATCAATGCTTCTCTTACGTACTTTCTTCATTTTTATGTTCAATAAAGAAACGATTGATCTTCAATCATGATTTAAGTTTTTATTCGTATCCATGATTCCCAAACGATGAGCTTGCAGCATCTCCACGTGCACCCCTCATTTGATATTGGGCATACTGGCATGAATTTGCGGACGGCACGTTTTGAGGTGGCGTTGTACCCTTGCCCTCGTGTCGCTTGTGTTGGGAGCAACGGGTGTAGTTTTAGTGCTGCCTGCATTGGCACGGGCTTGAATTTCGTTCACTGCACGTTAGATCTCTTGCCAAACCAACTTTTTATTTTTCTCAATCCCTTCTGCAATTGAAAGCGAAAACTACCATTCTGCGTTGTTATTTGGCGATAATTCACCAGCTGATTGATACTGGAGAATTTTTTCTTTTGTTCAAATCTAAAGGAAGACATTTTTTACGTAAACCTAAAGTGATGCTTTTGCACATTTATGTTGTTTCTAGCAAGTAAATTAATTTGTATAAATCTTCAAGAAGGCATGCAAAGTTCATTTTCGGCGAAATCTGAGTGCAGTGTCATGATTTTTAATCCTCTGCGAACTTCCAGACTCTGCGGTGAGTATATGCACATGATATTGGTGATGGTTCATGCATTAATGTATTGTTGTCGACCCTCTTTCGTCCCGCCGGGCGCGCTTCTTCACGTGTGGCCGCACCGCTTGTTGCTGTGGTGGTGGTGGTGACATCTGCTGCACACACACACATCGGTTCACCTCTACACGTCATATATCTACTAACATAAATGCTTATTTATTAACATGCCGTGTTTTTCATACTTGATGATCTGTATTCCGATGTTTGGTTGATGCGTTGTGCTCTTGTAAAACTAACCTAAGTGCGGCTTCAACTTCATGTAATGGGAATTGGAGCAACTTGAAACTAATCGTGAACTATTTTGTGTGCATCTCGTCTTGTATCGTTCCTAACCTGTTTTTCTAATCTGGATTGTTAATGTTACTATTGGTGTTTTTGTGGTGGTTAATTCCTTACGTTGAATTTTTAATATTCTTAATACAATTGGAAATTCATTAAAAAACCATCGTTGTTCTTAAAAAATTCCTTTGGGGCCGTTCTTAATTTCGGATAAAACTATTCTTCCTTCATAAACCGCGCGTTTGACAACTGTCTTACGAACCGAAATTGCCTCCACGATTTCGTGTCTTTGGTTGGGGGGAATTGCAGGGTCACGCCCCCACCAGACGGACCCATTGACGGGTCCCGGGACTACGATGTCCCACCGCTATACCTCGGCCGCTATCCCAACGCCGGCTTCTCCCACATTCCCGTTCCCATTACCACTTTTAGGAAGTCCAGGTCTGATGGCACAGCCCCTGCTCTAACTCTCCTCAACTTACCGCTAACAATGCCCTTAACTAACATGTTATTTTTTGAAATACGTGCTACTGTACTACTCCTGACGCTGTTCTTGCTTTTTTATGTTTGTACTAATTACTGCGATTGTACGTGTAATTACAGGAGTTTTTCTTCGTACAAATGATTTGTCAATGTTTGTTCTGTTTCCAGCGATTTCACTCGTACGTTTATCCAAAATATGAAGTATTGCGTGGTCATTTTCATCTATTTTCTTTGGGAAATTTCTTAGTGCTTTGATATTTTCTTCTCGAGATATATGTATTTCCATATGTTTTATATACCTTTTGCTTTCGTATAATTCTACTATAAATTTATAAATTCACACTTCGTTCATGGTTTCACTTTTTATTTCCTTATTGTTTCTGTGTTCTGATAATTATTCGTTTCACCATTATTTCCGGCGTTCTGTTTCTGATCTTGTAAAATTAACTTAACTCGTGTCGAGTAAAAGTATCGTGAGTACCGTAAATTTTTGCTGCCGTTTTTACCTACTCTCATTCTCTATTTTCAATTTTTCCTTTCTTTTAGAAATAAATTCAATATAAGTTTTTACAAATTCAACAGTTTTGTGTAATTTGAATTTTTTTTTATCAAATATCAATGAAGTGTCTCCACTGAATAATACACTTGCATTTTACATAAATTTAACGTAATGCTGTCACAAATTTTCAGTCACTGTGTTAGTTCAAAGTGTCGGTAATATTTAATTTAATGATAGTCTATCCTCTATAGTGACAAATTTCAGTCCACAGACTCACTAAGTTTTGGCACCTGAATAGCTTGAAATTTCCATATTCACCATAAAAGTATCAGTAATATATCTGATTTTTCAATGTACGAGCCAGCTGCCAAGCCATATATTGCAACCGATATTTCGGCGTATATTATTCGCTGATGACCCTTGCTACAACACCACGAACATTATTGGAATTGTTTTCGTTCTGTTTATGTTATGGATTATATCTATTCAATTGACGTGTAACCATGACGACAGCAAAGCGAGCGTGCCTCGCGAGGAGGTGCTTATCCGGAACCCGAGGGCGCGGGAGCTGTGGGAGAAGTGGGACACGGTTACCTTCATGTCCTTCGAGCGCATGCGCAGACTCAACGACCAGCTCAACCTGCTCAGGGAGCTCGAGAAGCTCAAGAACTTCTCCTGGGATGAGTGGCGCAAGAGGGTCAGTTGGTCACCTTCCCTAGGTCATGGATGTTTGAGTAATTATTGATTTAGTGAAGTTAGTCGGAGAAATTGAAGGGTTTAATAAATGCTGTTTATATTCATATTGAAATTTATAGATGTAACGTAAATCCGTTCTATTGGAGATTTAATAATTTTTTAATCGCTTTTATGTATTGTTCATTTTAAAGGTACGAGTAAAGTTCAAATTATGTGCATGAAGATAAGTCCTATGTATTTTTTGTGCAGTTTATGAAGTTCATGAACAACAAGAAGTCACGCGTGACTGACCTCTTCCGCAAGATGGACACGGACAACGACGGCATGGTGCCCAGAGACGACTTTGTGGACGGTATCATCAAATCCAGTGAGTGCTGGTCACCGTTTTCCAGCGTTTGAGTGTTACTGTCAACCAAAGGTGACTGTGTCCGAATTAGTAAAACTTCAATATTTTCTGGGGGCGGTGACTCGTGCTCTGCTTGTCTTACTGAAAAGATGAAAGAAAAAAACATCTGCCGGGTTAAACACGAGAGCAGTCTCGTTCGAGTAGAATATGTATTTCATTTTATTCATAAATATCAGTCCATTAATGGACGTTACTAACTGAGACTTTTTCTTACAGAATTCCCGACGAGCAAGGTGGAGATGGAGACAGTAGCTGACATTTTCGATCGCAATCGCGATGGCTACATCGACTACCAGGAGTTCATTGCAGCTCTGCGCCCTGATTGGGAGAAAAAGGGACCACTCACAGACGCCGAAAGAATTGATGATGAGGTGCAGCGTCAAGTGAACCAGTGCACTTGCAGGCAGAAGTTCTTGGTGCACCAAGTCGGAGAGGGCAAATACAGGGTAAGCAATGGACTGGCTGCTTGCTGTAGCAACATGTTCATAATCCTAAGTGTATTAAATGACGAGGAAATTTCATTGCTGTTATGTATCGTACACTTTTTCAATTTAGAAACGTTCTTAAAGTCTTGTGAACATCTCAAAATACGTAATCCAAGTAGCTCCTCGGGGGCGAATTTTACCCACGCTTTCAGTTGTGTGTGGTGTGGTAATCTTTCAACATTGTGCAAACTCTCGATTCGTGGGTAGAAATATTGTTGACTTAAATTTTATCGAGTGACTGAAACTTCTGAGTGATCAACTTGCTGAGGCATCCATGCGGTCTTGTTGCTTGCGTTCTCGCTCGAATAATACAAATATTCCGCGCTGCTCATTTTTGCACTCGAGACCATCCAATGACGCATTTCGCAATCCAGTAGCCTTGTGAACGTGCAAATGTGAGATTTCATGTTCAATTCGGTGCCTGTATTCCATTTGATCAAGTTGCGCTTGTTAAAGTCTGGTAATATATCTTAAAGCCCTCTATCATCCTTTTTACACTCGTCCCCAGTTCGGCGACAGCCAAAAGCTGCGGCTGGTGCGAATCCTTCGCTCGACAGTGATGGTGCGCGTGGGCGGCGGCTGGGTCGGTCTCGACGAGTTCCTTGTCAAGAATGATCCTTGCCGAGGTGAGCTGGCTGTACTCGTGTTGACAGAAAAATGTTTTACTGAGCGATTGAATATTTTGATAAATATCTTCGGGTTTGTCCATGTACGATTACGATGACATTTAATCAAACTTATCAGATAATTCAACTACATAAAATATCAGTGTACTTAGGCTTTTGAATGATTCAAAGAAAATATTTGCTATTGTTCATTTGAATAGTTGGAGTACAATTAAAGTTCGTTCGTCAGAAACAGCTCTCAGATGTTGAATTTGTCATCTTCCTCTGTTCAGCAAAAGTTAAAATTTCATAAAGGGTTATAAATTAGACGTTTCACGGAGTGTATCACTGTGAACTGAATTAGTTCGTTACTTATGAGTATATAAACTGGACTGTATTTCAATTTTGGATTATTTTCATATGAATTTCATATTTTTCAGTCTCGTATGAATATTGAATATTACAAAATGTCATATATTTATACTTGAAATAAACATGGCTTCAATTTTGCATATTATATATCTGTAGGATGTGTGTTCATGGCTCGCTTTCTTTTTATATAATAAATTTGATAAATGAAAAATAATTCCAAGTTTTGAAATACGCGTTACTTGATGTATGTAGGTTGTGAATAATATATTTTTTACCCCAATATGCCATCCTGCCCTCATAAATTCCAAAATAATTAGTTCCATGTTGTTTATGTGATATTATACCGATGACTTCAATCACTTCCCTCAACGTTACGTAACTGCCACGCCGATTTGTGAAGGCAAATTTTAGTGCTTCGTTCCCTACAAGCCGTGTATAGTCCCGATACCCGACCGTGCATCATTTCGTTTTACTATTTAAATAGTCACTGCAGTCTCATGAATTGGCGGACTTCCAGTATGAGTAAGAAATGCAGACATCTATTCTTGTAGTACGATTATTCACGCTTTTTTTTTTGTCTTCATTGCGATCATTTAGGGGAATTAGAAAGCGTTCATGCACATTATTTCAGTGAATCTAACCGAAAAATGAAACTAACAGATCACTAGCAGTTATCAATAACGAAAACGTGATTACTAACCAAAATGATTATTGGTTTCTTTCTTTGAAACCTTTCCTTCGTACCATTTGCAATGCATCTCGGTATAGCAGCCTTTGGAATGTGATGGAAGAATTTGGAACTGCATTCGTGAACTTACTAACGCATACAATAATAAATAATCTCAAACCATTTATTTTCGTTTGTTCGTAACGGTTCTTATCGTTTGAAGTAACTTCAGAGTTCTTAGCAGCTGTGACTAATGCTACTTACATTATTTTCTACACTGTTGCTTAAATAATCCTAGGTGCGTGGCTGTTATATTTGCGCAAGGATTGTATTCCAGTGAGGCAGGATATACTTTTTTCTTGGCTTTTAATTTGCTGACCAATACCTTAACACGTGCTTATTTACTTTTCACGTCCATGTTGTCTTGGATAGTAAATCTGAGTGTATGTGCAACTAATCAAAGGAAAGCTATGCAATATAGTCAAGTTATGAATGCCGCATTAACACAGTGTCTCTCCCTCCTTCTTCAACCTTGCTCCCCTCTAACCTCGGTACCACCACCCATACCTTGCCCACACAATTCTTAACCTGGCCATCACTTTATCTGTTCATCGTTTTACATGATCTTGTTACCTCAATCATACCAATTTTTTGCTTGAGTTTGGTTTTACATTTCTTCAACCTAAAATTAACCTCTTACTTCATTTTGGCTCTAAAATTGATATTATGAAAACTGTAACTGGATTGCCTCATACAACCGCATGAAAATATACACCTACATGCTTCGAAACGCGTACAATCGTACGTCGTATGTCATTTTGCTGATGCATTTTGGCACAAGTTTCTGTTGCTCTACCGCATCTCCGTGCGCACATCCCATTCACATTTGTGTGCATTGCTCCATGCCTTACGACTAACTGTATTTTTTTATTACTGATTCTTGAATTACTCGGAATGCATGCATCCCTTTTGCATGTTGTGTCATGGGTTATGTTACCTCTAATGGGACTTGCTGTTTTTATTTCAATAATTATACCCTATGTTCTTACTTGTGTTACCACCGATGTTGTTGTTAAACCATACTACCATTATAATATATATTCTATGCATGTTATGGATGTGGTTGGTGCATGTTCATGATTCATGCAAACTTTTATGCCGGATAATTCATTACGTTGAAATGCATTTGCTCGAGTCGTACCGTACCGAAAAACTTTAATTGAACATTATAAAATGATCGTGCGGGAGCTGTTCATTTCGTATCAAAATTTATTTTACTGGAAATGCTCGTCTCTTATAAACAATGCGCATTTATTACTCCTGAGAGGATATTTATTTTTTCTTCGTTAAAACAACGACTTAATTTTTTAAATATTTCAATTCAATTATACGTCGGATTGATTTGTAATTATGTTCCGAACGAGCCCCTCGCTACCGACTGTTGCTATCCGTCGTCCTTGTTTGGAAACCACGATAATTTGTGCGAAGCTGCGTCTTCACCTGACCAATATTTCACCGTGGAAAATGAGTTGAAATGACATTCCCTGTTTTTGAACATAAATCAAAATATCTTCTGTGCAAAGTTTCAATCACGGTATTCTAAACTCATTGTTACCATCCATGAAATTTGATTTAAAATTATTTTTGTCGCGAATTATATCCTGAAAACATTTTATTACGACGTCGGCCGTTCAGTTTGCCCGTCGTTGCCCGAGCTGGAGCAGGCCATAGAGCAACAGCACCAGCACGAATACGGCTGCCCCATGCGTCACCATTCCAAATTTTCCGACGCTGGTTCATGCCGCGGCTCTTGTAAGGCTACACCTATTGATACGATCATGATATTTTTTGTTCGCTAATGGTCCTTTTATTTCTGTACCCGACACTTGGCTGTATATTCATTTCGGAAGGTCGTGGCAGTTACATGTTCTCATATTAATTCAGATTTTTATTCTAGTTGTAAATAATGTGAAAATGAATGATGGTTATTATAAACATATTAAAACGTCATGATGAAAGTCATTCAATGACATGCTTTAACATTTCTACACTTTTTTGACCTTAAGATCGCTCTTTCTCATTTATGTAACTTATGATTACCTCTAAAGCCCGTCAGTCCATGTGCAAAAGACGGAAGAGATTTGTACAAGTACTAAAGAGGGTCCGTGACCTTAATAGCTATTTTCCATAATAGTTTTTTTTTCCATCATGCGGGAAACAATACAATGTAGTTAAAAAACCAGTCCAACAAAATTGACCGTGCATTCTATATCAAGGCTCCGATTGCAGTCGCGGAAATTCTGAGAAAAGCGGCCCAACTGTAATGCTAAGTTCCAGGGTTTCTTCTTCGAAATTGCAGGGTTATAAATGGTAGAAGTGCGTGCGGGTTCCTCCGTTGTAAGACTGGCTTCATCAGCACTGCGCCTTTGATGCTCGAAAACGGAATTAATGTCAGCCGCTTTACCCTTCTTAAAAGGGGCCAAAGTTATAATGCATTTGATAAGTTCATAGGCATAACTCATTTAAATCTAACTATTTCAACTTTGGTTGATCTTTCTTATTGACGTGTATATTTTTCACATGCATTTCACTCACATGTTTGTTATAAAACTCCCAATGAATGTTGTTAAACCATTCTAAGGTACTCGTGCATGCGTTTTTCCAACTAATCTGTTTCTTTGTGGGTTGACTTTAGCATTCATTATCTGAACGTAAGCAATCATTGTCTTGGATCATACGCTTCGCTTCAGGGGGGCATGAACTGATCGATCATTTCATACTGTGGTCAAGCACCGTCTAATGATGAATTTTCACTACCTTTTCTCGTAATAATGTTACTCGAAACGGTCTTTCATAAAGTAGCATTTAGTAAAGTAAAGAAGTGAAATACTCTTTTGTTGATGCCGCGTAGGTGTCGTATACTCGTGCTCATTGGAAGCACTAGCTCGAATAAGATAAAATGTTGAACTAATGAACTGCAGTCAATAAGTTACTATCAACGTATTTTAATCCCCACTTCTATGAACACGCCGTAGATAACCGTACATGGCATAGATTCACTGCACTTTTTTTTAGTTTGAGTAAGTGTGTCCCGCAACCTCAAGTGTACCTCTTTATGTATTGTATTTTTTGCTAATTGTTTGCATTATTTCTTCCCCCATTCTCTGTGCTTCTGCAACTCCTGACGACTTATGACATTTTGACTGGACGATGACGACCACATACTTACTCCCTGTATCTTCCTACACTTCACCAATTCTTCCCGATCCAAATTCGGTTACTCGTGAGTGCCGTGCTTCATTGTCCTCATTATCGTATGTCCTCTAACCGATGTGGCCTTCAACCAAGTAACTGAAAATTATGCTCATGATAATTGGCTGTTCAATAACGAGTCGCGTCTTTGCACTATAATGAACTTGAAACGTTCACAAAACAATTTGTACCTTTTGACGTTCCTTGTATCCTCTGAATGTTGTCGGTATGGTTATCTCAATAAAATTATTTTATTTTTTCTTGCGTAAGCAACGTTTCATGGTGCTTTTTGATACGTCTCCACTGTTGTCCCTAAACTCTGAACGTTGTTTTAATTTGCACTTTCCGTTTATCTTGAATGACTCTTCATTGTGACTCGTTGTCCGGACGATCATCGTTTGCCGTTCGAAAATCAACACTTTTTTCCAATCCGCTGCTCGCGACATGCGCCCTTTACCCCTTCTTCATTCCACACCACTCTCCTTCCTCTTGAACTTCCCGTCTCCACCACCTGCTCCTGTCCGTTGCCAACCACCAGCCAAAGGACGCACGAACGTCGAGTTGCGCGAACAGTTCATATTAGCAGAGGGCGTCTCTCAGAGCATGACAGCCTTCAAGTCGAAACCGAGTCCCAACAGTTCGGTGTCCAGTCAGTCCGGTGCTGCCCCGTCGCAGTCCCGGTCCCAGAGCCTCACTGGTGCTGGGCCCATCGTTAAGGTCCGTGTGCTGCCGCCGTCCCCGTCCTGTAACCCTTCTTGCTCTGTTCCTACTCCCCCCTTCCAACCCTGGCTATTTTGTGCTGGTTTTTCTGCTAACTGGGACACTCAAACCCGCAGTCTGGTGAAGGAAAGGTGACATTCGTCTATAATTGACCCTTCACTGCGTCACTGGTATTTTTTACTTTTTCCCTGTTTATTAACATATCTGTGAGACTATAGAGCGTTAACTTTTCACTTAGGTCATCTTGATAATGTACCCATGATTGTGGCTTTAATTCAATTGTGTGAAACTAGTCGAGTCTTCCTGTGATCACGTTCTTGTTACATATCGAGCTAAGCAGTAACGGGTCAATTATAATGTGTATTTCATATCAAATTAGTAAATTACACGGGATGATATATTTTGAAGCCCCTGTATTTTATCATTGTTATTATTATAATTTGCATTCGTTGGTTAACATTGTCGCCTATCCTACGCCAGACTAGCTTTTAGTTCCCTCACCCCCTGCTGTGATGATATCTGTGGGCCACTCGAATGTGCAAAATTAAAGAGAGTTCCTGTAATGGCTTAGGAACTTGACAATAACGAAGCCATTGAAAGCAAATTTTCTATAGAAACGTACATTTTATATTTATTTAACGCTGTTTTCAGGGAAGTGTGAGATACCCGTCTGTTGTTTTCGAAATACTTTGAAATAGAACAAAAACTAGTATAAATAATTTTGTCAAATGGCGTTTAAATGACTGTATTCTGCAAAAGCTCGAGTGGCGTCTATTCGATACGGAATCCTAATGATATGCTGTTTAGGTAAAAATTAGCTCGACGAATAACTCCAATACTGAAGCTGAAATTTAATTACTGCATCACGTCTATGGTATAGGTATTCTGATTTGAAGAAATACAAGGTTTTTGTGATACGCATTAGTATATATTCCAATCATTGTCTTCGAGTGGCACTTCCACAAACTAGTATCCGTCTACCTAGACTAGTTTTATGACGCAAGCTGAATTTTCCTCGTGGTTTCAGTTTGAAACATTTTTCTTTTGTAAACCGCTTTGTTTATAGTAGCTGTATTTTTTATGATAAGCACCTCATGCTTTAATGCGCATGCTTTTTGATTCTGGCGTTGCCTCTAAGTTGCAGGTGTTCAATGAAGCAACCATTTGTCTTGCATGTAAGTATCTGTACCGATTGCTTTTTTTGTGTGTGCTCCACTTACAGGTATGGTAACCAATTTTAAGTTCCCTTTTTATGCTCGCTTTTGTCATGCATTTTTTATGCCAGTGCCTTAGAAGCCGCTAACATTTTAGTTGCTCTGAAAATTTAGTTTTATTTTAAAGCGAAATTATGCTCAGTTTGTTTCATTAAATCCATTTCAAAGTTTGGTCTCGTCATTCACATTTCTCACTCACAGACACCTCTGACACGTATTCTATCTGACTACATGTCCCATACCCTTTTTCACCGTCCCCATAATTTCCTATTTCTTTTACCTTAGCAGCTCGTGCTCTTGTATTGTTGTTCTTCTGACCAGATTTTATTCACCAGTGCCGCTGTGTGTTGTACTTTTCATCCCTCCATTCGCTCATTTTGTGTCCATTGGCCTCGAGGCCTCGTAGAAGTCAATTTCCTTCTAAAAGTGCGTAGGGGAGAGACGATATTTTTTAACGAACCGATCAAGAAGCTTGCCCTCCCCGTATTCCTCCCTCTTCATCCCGTTCATGGAAATGCCCATATGCTAAGGTTTGGTAGTCCTAAAGCCGTTGCATTTTTTACCTCCCAAAATTTGCGACCGTGGTCTAGAGTTGCACGTAACCCTGCCATTGAACGCCATGCTAAATTTGCTCCCTTGTCTAATCAGGTCTTTTTATTCTCCATATGTTCCTTTGCCGACTCCTTTTTGTTCTCATGATGCTCGACCTAGTCCAATGTTAGAAATTTCCCTGCGGATATCCACGACCCAGCCACCCATGACTAGTGCCCCTGCTTGAGTAACACTGCGAGAGGTCTTCCGTTACAGCTCACCTCGTTCTGTCTGAGCTGATGCCGTTTTTTGAACAAATCCGCGCTAGTGAGCTCGAGGGAACGCATTGCGCTCCGTTAGCGACCATCACCGTGGGGCACTCCCCTGACGCTTGCACGGCGTCTTACTGTGCCGGGGTAAAATATTGATGCTCAACTGCCTCGTCGTGTTCGAGTAGTGTGTCTAATTACAGCTCAACGATTTTGTTTTGCTTGCGTTGTGTCGTGTCTAACCCTAACCCGACTCTTGCGATCGTGTCCATCCCACCTTGGTCGTTGTCTTCTTTATGTCGCTGATGATATATTTTAAACCCCGTTACAATGTGTCGAAAGATTGGAGGTCGTTTGTTCTTTCAGAAGGGCAAGTCACTTAGTTTCTTTACTGTAAAGAAGTCACGTACTTTGAGTCACCCTTCCCATCAAAATGTGGTTGTTGGCCTAACTTTTGTTGGGAAATAATAGTATAGTGATTGATGTATGTTGTACGAGATAGTTTTACATTGCTTGCGAATTTTTTTACCAAAGTTAATTGTGTCCCTTTCCTGCATTTGAAATTCTCCCTGGGAATGAACGGTTCACTTGCAAGTCAACTGTTAATCGTTCGAACTCATTGCCTTACAGCAGTGCGTATGGTACGACATTTGCGTTCATCCTGGTGGTCTTCTACGCTAGAATTAATCATTTCTAACTCCTCAAAATGTCTCTTTGGTCTCATCGCGCGAATGAAACGCAAACTACTAGGTAAAGATACACTGTATTTTGGAAGACCAATGATAGAATGTGGAAAAAGTCCCGTTACTGTCCCTTAATTTCCATCGTCTCTTTTTTGTTATTATTCTTTCCATGATTACTGATCAGGTGTTCGAAAGCCACAGTTTGCGAACGATCATTTTGATTATCAGCTTTCGAAAACAGCTCGAGCTGCTTCACCGTCCAGCTGCAGTTGGAACTGTAGGTACAAGAATATTCTATGAAATAGTTGAATTCGTTGATCATATATTTAGCTTCTTTGATTGAATATAGAAGTTTACAAAATCTTCAGCGCGTGCCGTACGCTTTTATGCCCTGGCGTTCTCGCGTCTACGTCACAGTTTTCAATGAAATCTGGTGTGCGTCCTCGTTAAGACATTTCATTCATATTTTCATAAACATTACTCAACAAAATCAATGGGACTCATCGAAATCACATGGTTACGCCCGGCTGTAAATTAACTATGCAACTGATGATTTCTCGTGACATTTTCCATTAACAGATTAGCGATCCTTTTTTTCTAAGTCCCGTTGATGTATTGCTCTAGCGGTGTTGAGACCAAGGTATTCATAGTGTCCTTGTTATCCACAAGCTCCCATACCTCCCTCGGAGACGCACTACAATCAGATGCTGCTTGCGTACGAGCAAATGGTAGGTGTAGCAGTTGTGTGCAAGCCACCTCAGCATGTGTAGATCTTATTCGGACGGTCATGGTCAAAGTGACGTGGTGGTGCTCCTTACAGACGTGGTGATGATCCTTGGTGGTCGTGGTAATTGAAGCTCCTGCATTGACTTAACGATTCGGGTTTCCAGATCAGGGCTTAGAAATCGTACCACAGCAGAATGTCATTTTGGGTTCACATTGCAAGGATTTACGAGACCTGAAACAAAGTATGAAGCATCAGAAATTACTTCGTAATCGAGTAGAGAAAAGCGTAAGTTAAACTACTTAATGAAAAATAAAAGTACGTGTCTCTACCATAATTAGCAGGTAAACATTTTTTTAAGACTCCGTTGTTCCCAATATAGTCTCGAATGAAAGCACTTACATGGCCTGCAATTGATAAATTAGAAAATAATTGATAAGTAGGCTTGGTCGGGTCAAAATATAGGTCATTATCGATGCTCTAACGAAAACGCTACACTGGGTTATAGAGAATGGACCATCAAAACGAGGTAAGTTCAAGCATGTACTCGAATCCTGTGAAAGTTTATGACGCGTTTATCATAATTTAGGAGGAATCTCTTTTGTCTGTGCCGTCAAATATTAGCTCATTTTATTTCTTTTGGAACTGTGGTCTCAAGCTTTTCTTAATTCAGTGTCATGCATCACGTTTCATTGTTCTCTAAAGAGGTAATCTTAATAAAGTGTACTAAGTTATAGATTTAAAATTAAACTTGGAGCTTCCTCCTAAATTATTCACTTATTTGTGAAAACCTATGTATACATAACTTTAATTTTTTTTTTGCTTTTCTTTGTTGTTAGTACAAGAGTGGCTGTTCTTCCGTATTTAAGCTAATATAGCTATATTTGATGTATTGATTAGAGCCTTAAGTTTTGTTTTCCTTCAACTTTCTGTCAACTATCCCGTACAAAATGTGGTTTCGTATTGTCTACGAATTTCAGTCAATGCATTTTTGTGCTGTATTTATTTTTATTCTTTTTCTTGTGTAGAAATTTGTATGTTTTCCACTTTTACAAATATGAAAACCAGTCAATTTTCATATTTCTTGATTTATTTTATGAGTGTTGTGTGTGTGTGTATAAATGATTTTACTTGTGTTTTGCGTTAATCTATGATCGAAATTTCATGATAAACTATTATACTTTTTGAAATTTTGATGGTATTTGCATTCGAATTTTATAGCTTCATATCTCTCCTTTCTTTTAATAAGAAAAGAATCCTCATTTGACCTAATTAAAGGCTTTGAATAAAATCTTCACGGCCTAGTTACTTAGTTATCCGATTCGGGGAAAGCTTTATTTTACGCCAGGCTAAATATTGTTTTGTGCAGTTAGCCTTATGTTGTCGAGGAAATGTTTCCGGTGAACGAAATTTGTGCATTCGGATTAAAATGTGGTCATTTGAGTTCTCAGTCAGTCTCTATTCAGAATCAAAAATATGTAGTATGCAGTGTGATTCATAAAGAAAAATAAGCTAAGATTAGAATTTTAGATTAGCATCACGATTGTTGTTAAGGATGGCTTATGAAAGTGATATTCATACGTGCCGCGGTGAGCGCGACACAAGTCAAGTCACTGACCACATGTCTCGGGCACACCGTAGGTGAGGGAGCGCACCGCCAAGAGTGCAGCCATGGGCCGCTCCTCCGTCAGCGGCGGCACCCCCGAGTCGAACGCAAGTGATGCCGGCAGCTCGTCGTTCCGGCTCCATCCCGGCGCGCGTAAAGGATCTGCGCCCGTGTACAGCAGAGGTGAGAGGCAGTGCTCATTTCAGGTTTCTTGAGAATATTTATGTTGCTCATTCGTCCTAGAGACCGCGTTTTAAAACCCTTGTTCGATAGTGTTGCGTCCAATTGGATGTGTTTTTAAGGCCTTGCTATGAGTTGACAATAAGATGCACGAAGATATTTTGCTGATCTGAGACGTGGTCTGCTGCCCTGCAGGTGAGACAGGCAGCAGAGGAGGCAGCCACCCACCATCGCGAGGTCCTGGGTCACGCCCCGGGTCACGGCCCGGGTCACGGCCTCCCAGCAGGGCGGGCTCTGAAGTGTCCCTTGACTCGTACGACGGAGGACGCCCCGGCATGAGGCGCACGCCTTCCTTCACAAATCGCAACGGCGGCGCCAACGGAGTACAAAGGTCCTCCTCCCTCAGGAAGGTACGTTCCGGATAATGACCCCTCTGATGTGCAGAAAGCATGGAGCTCCGAGTTTGCCCGGCATATATTAAGTTTTTTATACGCTGCTTCAGCTCTTAGTGAATTGATCATGGGAAGTAAGTCGTTTTCGACCGCCGTTATCTTAAAATTCTAACTTCGGAATTTTGCAGTGAATTTTCATCGCATTCTCGGAGCATGCGTCATCCATGAACGAAGCTACCTAATTTACTGTAGAAAATATGAAATGTGAATGGGCAAAAACATGAAGTGAATGTTTTATTTTCAAACTTTATAGACTTAACCAGTTTCATCACCTGACCAGCATGCGGTTTGTATCCAAACTGGGAAAAGTACAGCACAAAAACTGTGAACATCAGTTTATCGAGGGTTAAAGTAGCTCGACTTTAATTTTGAAAACAAAAAAAATGAACATGTCATTTTTACACATTCACGAGCCATTATACATTTTCGTGCTTTTTGAAAGCCCATTCATACGGAAACGGATGATGACACCAGTTGTGATCAAGATCGTTAAGTCGGCCGTGGATGCTTAGGACACTCAGATGCCCCACTCGCATGACGGTAATATAACCTGTGAAGTCTGTTAATCAAACGCTCTGTTATTAATCGAAATTAATCAATGAACTCACAACTCTTACGAGCGATCGGCGCTAAAATGCTTACCTGTGTAGTCGTTGAATAATTCAACCCAACCCAGGTGTCGTTCATGTCGACTTTTCTCTGACAGTATCAACTTCTTGCTTAACATATTCTGCTATTACTCATCAGATGAGCAATGATATAATCTGATGATTTAACGTATCATTACTCGAACTATAAAATAATATTTCTATTTTCAAGTTTCTTCTGTGTCAAACCCTATTCATGGCCTTTGCAATCGTAGTATGTAGTGCGCGAAGCAAGCGTCGTTCGTGCGAGCTAATTATTCCGGAAACAGCGACGTGAGGCAAAAACTTATGCCGTCTGCTTATTCAATTTATTTCTACTTATTGAAATATTTCTCAGCTCCAGCGAAAGCTTGTAATTACCTTCAGTAGAAGTAACAGGTTCATTAACATGTTTGACACAACCTGGTCAAAACTAAATGTAGCATGCCTTGCCCTAACCATCACTCGCTAATCCTCCTGCAGGGCTCCACACCCGTCGGCTCTTCTGTCAACGGATCCAATTTGCGGGTGCCCTCTTCGAATGCACGGTAAGCTTTTTTTTCACTCATGCCTGTCGTTCAGCGCCGAGTCTAGATGACTGCACTTCATTGATTGAACTCTGTGCTTACGATCGCAGGTGATGCAGAACATGAGCACAGCAGCCTAGGACACATTACCCACTCATTTAAATGTTGCTTCAATGGTGCTTGTTTGAGTCGCATCGACTTCCAGGCTTGAGGAGCGCCACACTTTGGTCTAAGCTGTCCAAGATCGAATCAAAGGTCACACAGCTCAGAATTGATTGAACCCAGAGTTTCTCTGCTCAGTAATCCCGTATTTCTGGACTTAACATTGATCGCATGAGACCGTCCAATTTATTTTACTGCCTCCTAATTAATTGGGTACTCATGATTGCATGGACATCTTTGAGTCTCGTAACAAAGGCAGCTTCACAGTTACTGTGTAACTTGGCTAATTCGTTATTTTTATGGGATTCAGAACTAAAAGATCAAGAGAATGAAATCGTTGCATGAGACTGAAATCGGACTCAAGCTCTACTAATTTGTCGCATAATTTTACTCGAATAATAAAACAGCTGAAGAACTAATTTTTTCATCGTACGTTGATGTGCTGATTGGCTTCTGATGATCATAACACTCCGAATTTCGAGTAAGCGACGGACACGTTGTGATTTAGTGACGCAATTACTGCTTTGTTCAGACGGCCAATTTTCTAACTAGCTGATTTTAGGTTTTAGATATCTTATTTCCATTGACCTCCGCAAGCTGCGACCGTTTTTCAAAATTAATGGAAAACGCGTGCTTCCAATGTAGTGTTTTGTATAACTGTTTTTGATGATACCATGAGTTTCCACCAGCTCGGAAGTTCTCTGGAAACATGCGAGACATCTGTGACCAAATGACCGACTTGCCAGCGCAGACTTTTCTTCCATTTCGATCATTTACGGGTTTGTGTCACTTGGCGATGACATGACACGCTCTGCTCCAGGTTTTACCTTGAAATTTAGTGTCGTCTGATTACTTCTTCTCGATAATTTTCTCTCCCGCGCTGAGATGAAAAGCATTAAGCTGTAGGGTGAAGTCATTTCAAAGGGTTATTTCTTGTCAATTCGCTCTCGTTTCGACCAAAGAAATCTCAAAGGTGATTATTTACTAAAAAAATGAACATTAACCTCTAAAATTTTCCTCCACATTGCTTCCAGCGGACATCTAAATTATGTATTCTCCTTCAATCGTGTCGAGTGCTACAGAGACAGTGTGAGTTTTGAGGTCAGCTATGAAGAATTTAACTATGTACTTATCGTGCGTTGTGGCTTAACACAAAACTTTCACAAACATGTAACAATTCTCTTTTTTTTATAAATCGTCACTTACACACGCTATCCTAATTTGAAATGCTCAGTGTAGCTAAGAAATTGTTTACTAGGTAGCGTGAACAAACCCAGTTTTTTACCATTCGTACTATTATCTCGCCTAAAACATGCACCCGTTTAATTAGGAATTTATATATTATTGATAAAAATTCATTGTTAATGAAATTGCGTTACTTGTTTCCCTTTAGTTTATCGCCATTATCGCATAGATCCTGCAGCATGTCAAGAATACCGTCCACCTCAAGCATCCCCAGACCGGTGCCCGCAATATTGAGGTATCGGAGACGTGCCGTCAACATCGACACTTGTTCATTTATTTATCTTGCTGTCGCCACTTGGGAGTTTCAATTGGTTGCAACGGTGCACTGTTTCAAACACTGAGAAGTGTCAATACTCTTGAAAATAGTGCAGCATTTTCAACTCCAGTTGCTAGTTTTATGAGTGCAATGTAGTCCTGCTTTAGTTTGCTTTTCTCGGAGTTCAATAAATATTTTCCCCTGGAAATTTCTCTCAAGTAGTATTTGTACCTATGAAATAGAAGGGATGCTATCTTTCTTAAAATATGTACATTCATGTTCCGTTCCTTAAAAGAATTTTCTTCTTTGTCTTGGTACCATAATACGCGGACTCTTCCATCTCACTCCTTCCATTACGTCTTTTTGAGGCGCCGTTCATTACGAGGTCGTTCTGTTTCTTTTTGTTGAACTGGGCGTAAGTTATTTTATATTCGGGCACTTCTAAAAAAATATCTGGATATTCTCTTCATTCACCGTTTTTTTACGATCGTGGTAGACTTGTATTATGTTAATTTCTCCTAGCAAATTACGAGAATAAAAACGTCAGAAACATTACCTAATTATATAAATTTCTTGATGTTCATTCAGTGCTCGAAATTTTTACTTTCGTACTGCAGTTTCATAAATTTGCGTCTGTTTTATGTCTCCCTCCTCCTTAAACAGGCTTAGAAATATTCGCGCTCATTTGCTCCGTGAACCTCGTTGAGGAATGGTCATTGTGGCTTGCTTAAGAGAGTCAAGTAAATATGAAAATAAAATTCAGACTCAAAAGTCTGCAACGGAGTTTCCCATTGGTTCCATCCCTTATTTTTCTCCAAGAAATATGAAAATTTCGAGCATCTGTTGTATTATTCACCGTTTCTTTTAACCAAGAATTGTTTGGGCGTTGTTCCCATTTGAACTCTAAATATATTAATCTTTTTCATTCGGATTCTCCTTACTTTTATTCTTTCATTCTTTTCCAAAATAATACCACAATAGTTTTAACTTTCTGGCCGTTTTGTTGTGATCATTTATTTTAAGGCGGGTTTCTTTCTATCTGAATATTCTTCGTTCAATTTCTCTTTGAAGTCTCCTACATTGTTTTACAGATTCGGTCAAGGTAATTATTTTAGGGTCGAATTCATTTTTGGGCCTGATCGTGAGTTCTCCTTGCCCTTCAGTTGGAAGACCAGGCTTTGTGTGGATGCGACAGTCTAACATTCAGTTAACTGAACTTGATGTTTTTCTTGCAGATATTTCACACCGACGCTTTCCAGTCAATTGAAAGAAAAAGGCGTTAGGTAAAGAAAGCGGTCTGCGTTGTAATTTTAGTGCCTGTTAGTTCGTTGTGTGTATGTCGTTTTCGTTAGTCACGGTTCTTCCTATTTTTTCGTTGTGTGTGCAAATGCATAGTAAACAATCATTGTACGTCCGTACGCGTGTCCATCGCTGTGCGTCAGCATACGCATCACCTTCCTGACTTTAAACCCGACCACTAAACTGCGCAGAGATTCCTATAACTTCATGCATTTTGCAATCGCTTCGCTACGTTACAAATTTCTTAGTGTATTTTTATGCAGATAAAGGTAATCGTCCTTGAAAGTTATTACTATGATATACTTTAAGCAATTGAAAGCCAATGCGCTAGAAATAACCCAATCGGCTGTCACATTCAGACGACACTGTAACTTGGTGACGCCAACTCTCGCTTAATTATGTTCGATGTAGCGCTCACTCTTAATGCTTTGAGATTTAGTAATAGAGTTCAAGTTCGGATTTTGTCGAAGTCATAGGGTCAGGAAACCCTCTCTTCTCAAAGAGGACAACCTTGTGTTAAAAGTAGTAATTAATAAAACGTTCAAGGACTCACAGTACCATCACGTTTTACAAATGTAAATGCATACGAGTCTCACAATCTATGATATTAAATTTCACCTGTGTAATTTTCTGCAGTGTGCTGTTGGATTTCTGCATTTCTACGTCGCACTAATGCTCTGGTAGGATCATTGTTATTGTAAATGACTGGAGAAAGTCGAGGGCTTTATATGAAAATTTAGGACGCGGTTGCAAAGTGCATTTTACTCTAGATATTCTGCAGCCTATCTTAATGTCGGGCTACGTTTGAGTTTGACACGTGAAAGTTTGAGTTAATGTTCTTCATCTCCGATTCGTTTTACATTCACTTTACCTTTTCTTCATCTTCGTTCCTTTGTTTTTATATGTGTAACTGTTACAAAAACAAGTGTGCTTCCTATACTCCGTAAACTTTGAGTTCCGATCTCTAATGCATTCCTGTACCGTAATTTCTTTTCAACACTGCTTTACATGAAGTTGTTCTAAAAATTATTTCCTTTCATAAATATTCTTATGAATTTTCTCTTGTGTGCAAATTAAAGTATTTAATATGATTTCTTATTTGCCAGATGACTGAATTCGACAATGTACCAGGAAAATTTCTCCAATTCTTGAGTTTCAAGTAATTGAAATATAAAATCTAGAATTTCAACGTTTTTTCTGTCTCGGTCTTGTTTTCAAAATTTAGGCTTTTTATCATGAACGTAGGCTTTACTACAATTGATGTAGTAATTGAATTTGCGACGATTGTTGTTGCTTTGCGTCTGCAGCAAAAAACGGTATAATTTCAAACATTGAGCGTAGAACTGGACCATTTTTCAGGAAATACGGACTTCCCGTTCATTGAACGCTTAGTGCCCTGAATCTCCGCGTGTGGGCCTGGCGCGTTTGAAGCAAAAAGTTGTTAGTCATCGATTAGGAAAAGATTCTAAAATCTCCTTTGACATTATGGTATTGATTTCGAGTACCTTTCTACTATGCTTTCTTCTATTTCCTGTTGTTTTAGTGGAGGTGATCAATTTTCTTTGAGTACGTTGTAAGAACATCGCTAGAAAAGTTAAAACTTTCTAGTATTTCGGTTTCGCTTCGTGTAAATATTTAATTTTAGTTAAATGTACAGCTTCTTAATAGGCCTCAGTTCTCTTCTGTTGTATACTAAATTTTTCGTCAAGTTTCGTTATTATGTAAAATTATCCTATTCGATCATATGTACACATCTATTTTTCCTGTGTTATGCTCTCTTAAACTTTGTTCAATTTTTACCTTCGTGGTACTAGCTAACTATGTTCTCTTCGACCATATCTTTCGTGGCATTCGTGCTGTACGTTTCTGTCTTCTCACAACCCACGTTCTTCTTTCATGCTGCGCCGAAACAGGACTCGCATTCCAGTGATGACGTCACAACCAGAGGGCGATAGGTAACCAATCACCATCTTCCTTTTTTTACCCCAACTTTTGGTGTTGATGTAATCGGATCGTTCGGTTTGAATTCCACGCAACAATCCCTCTCCATCCAACTTTAACAAACGAGCCTTGGTTTTTATGACTTGACTCTCGTGTTCTGTCATTAACTCATTCACATTCATTTGTTTTGATCATGCAGAGACAATTTTACATCATTACTACTGTAACCATTCAAAATTGCCGTCAAGAACCACGGAGATTCATTAGTTGCGATTCAAGAGTTTCGTGAAGAGCCCTAGTTAATTGTAGCCATTTGTGCTCTTTTGATTAGCTGTAGAAACCCGAAGCGCGATGTTATGCTGTATCTAGGTTGGGTTTGGGAAGCCCTGGTCATCTGACGTTTCGAAAACCTTAGTGCTGCTCATCATGTGCCAACTTTGTTTCTGGCAAATGTAGTTTACTGCCAAGTTTTTGTTTGCGTATTTCTTGTATGCTACGCATCGGTTGAATAAACTTAATTACATCTTGAGATGACTAAGCATATTCGAGTAATATGTAGGAAATCTGAGTAAAAATTAAATATCTCAAAGTAAAGTTCTGCGTAAAGCTTTATTGATGATAAATTGTATTACAATGCCATGTATTATTACGATTTACCCTTAAATTTATTGCGACGTTTTATGCGCTCCGAACTCCATTTTACGGGCATGACCCAATTTTGTGGAACATATACAGCCACTTGCACAATGGCTGCCATTTTGTGTTGGTGTTTCTTACATTGTCACATTGATCAGACTTCTGTGTTGGTTTGACCAGAATTTATTGCGGCAATCAAGCTAAGATTTTGAGTCTAAAGTAACCTCTACGATACTAGTTACTTACACGTAAATGAGTTATCCGAGATGTTACTGACGAGTTCGTTGGGAGTTTTCTCTTTCACTCATTTTACAATTGATTAAATTCGTAAAATGTTGATTGAATGAACGCATATGATTAGGTTTGCTACTCATACTGTTCAGAAAATCATTCAAACGTGTGACTTGTTCCATGTTGGTTTCTCTTGTACATGCTTCTCTTCCAGGACGTTTTCATTTCTGTGCTCCTTTTATTTGTAACAATACTTCGTTCGTCTTCTTTCTTTTCTTGTGCGATGTATATTCTCGGCATTTCTGTGTTGGTTTGATTTGTTGGCGGTTTCGACTGAACTATGGGTAGCCGAGAGCTGCTGCATCAGGCCTTGTTAAATGCACAGCTCTGTATGTACAATTCACTAACTACATAGTTCATGTCTTGCATGGATACTAAATTTACTCTAAAGAATATGCTTCTTATTTTTGAAATTATTGCATTCACCGGAATTAATAGCTTTTTAATAGCTAAGGTGTAGTTTTCCATTACTATTTTCCAATAATAATCTCTTGTGTGTATGTTTTCTAACCTGTTAGATTTATTTATATTGACATTTTTTTGAAGTGATGCATTTTCATTGTCTTCGTATGGATAATTTTTGGGCAATTGTATGTCTCTTTGCGAGCGAGATTCAAAATTAATTGCTCATTCCTTCTATTAAAATGATTCATGTCAAACGTAATTTGCTGAATAGATTTTTTGTCCTCTGTTACGCCAATTTGCTTGTAACAAACATAATTCATGTAAGTTATTGGTATTTATACGGTGGCTAATTTCTCATGAACAGTTGATTAGTGATAATCTATTCGATCGGCTAGTCTTGGGATACTGCCAGAATTAATAAACTATTGTTTTTCAATGGTATGTCAATATGTACGTAAATATACCAGAGCAAAATTAAAAGTTGTGGTCAAAAGTGCTACATTAAGTGGTTCAAAATGTTTCAAGTGACTGGAAAATTTTCCTCTCTGCCATCTCAAAAGAGAATCTTCGAGTCACCGTAAGGATACGTTTTTTTTACTTTTTTTGTGTGTAAGCGGTGAAGAATTCTCGCTACTACGCGATCTTGGTAAACAAATTCTACTTCTTGCTGACAAAGATAACTTGGCATGTATCCCACGACGCCGTGCTCTCTCCTGCCTCGCGCTCAGTATGACGACACGCTCAATATGTGGTGAATTAACCTGTGCACCTGTACACAGGAGTAACCTGTCCGGCTCTGCTTCTAATTTGTCCGTCCCTGGCACACCACTCAGGTAACTAAACGAATAACAGGTCACTCTGAATGGTCCAAGCTTGTAACGCCGTGGTCTTTTCAAGCAACTCTGTCAACAAGCTTAAAGTTCAGAACTTCTGCTATGACACTCAGGCGAATAAATCTACAGGGTTAGACTTTAAAATTTGAGACTCGGATCACATGCAAACCTTTTACCTTGTTGTTCTATTGGACATTTTTTCAATGTACTCGTAGACCTTAAATTGAAAAATGGTTTACTTGCCACATGGGTGATTTACTGCATTACTTAGCTTTTTAGCTTTTCTCATTCAATGCAGACATTGTTACGCTGCAAGCTAAATTCTCTCGAATCTCTTCACGTCTACTCTTTTTTTAGGGAATTTATATTTTCTGTAATGCTACGTTAGGATATTCTTGACGAATGTTGAACCATAATGCTCCATAGCTATGCTTTCAAATGATTTTGAATTTTACTATGGAAGTTGAAGGTGTCGAAGTTACGTTGCAGTTTGTATGGTCACTTTAATATCATTCATACGGTAGTCTCCAGCCCTTCGTGATAACACCGAGCACCCATTCTCAATACGGCTTACGAGCTTTGTGTTGAAGTGTTGAGCTCGCCCACATTTATTAAGGAAAAGGTTTGTAGTGACTACCCAAGACTCGATCACTTCCAACTCTTGAGTATCCAGAATTCTTGTCATATGCTCACTGAATACTTCCAGCAAACGAACGTACGGGCATTTGATGTGATTAATTATTGCTGATAATTGTGAAAAATAAATTTCATTGCCGTATAGCACGTGTATTTTTACTTAACCGCTTATTTCATGCTGGTTAAAAATTAAGAATGCAATTATAAATTCATGATTTCGTGTAAGCAGAAGGCAATCTCAGTAGACTATTCTAACAATGCACCAGTTAAATTCTATTTGCTCACTGCCGATTAGAAAGTCCTCGAGAGCACTAACTTCTCACCAATTGTTTGAGCTCTGAAACTTCGGGATTGTTTCAGCGCAGTTGGAAGTTAGTGCGAGACTCATTTGTAAGCCTATCAATTCAATGCAAAAAATATTTCTAAATCTACGACACGGTTTTTGAAGACAAAAGGAAACAATTTTGATGACTCACAGTACGAATAATATTAAATGTTAGATTCCGCGTCAGTGGGATTTAACTGTGATTTTTACTTGGCGTTTTAATTCAATGAAAGTGACTTGTTCCAGTTCTCCAATGGCGATCTCAATGTTTTCTGCAAGTTCGTAAAACTTCGTTAATGAACGCTTGTTAACTGAAAGACTTTAGTCTTTAATGAAAGGCTATAATACCCTCCCCAAGCCCTGTTATTCTTATTAACTCCTACTTTAATAATTTATAACCTTTCATGCAATGATATCCTCATAATTTTGTAAGAATAAAGGCATCTCATTCACTCATTTCTACAGTATTAACTCTGAAAACTAACCCTGCAGATCGCGGACTTCTTCCACTACTAGTCTAGCCTCTAATCCGTCGTCCTCGAGCAAGATTCCAACGTTAAGGTAACCACTTGTCAGTCGTGTTTACTTTATATGAAGCAAGGGCTGTGTACGGGAGCTTCATTTAGCGGTATTTGAAGGCGGGCTTGATCCAATCGAGCTACAATAAGATTTCTGTGTCATTGTTCGAAAGTGACAATAGTGTTCGCTGTTACGCCTACGGTGCGCTATGATTGGGTGAGGCACACCGTCGACTTCGTTGATGCAGTACCTCGTACAACTGTACGAATGGGCCTGCAAAATGTATTCTAATTTAGTGTTCCTTCTGTTGCAAAAAAATATATTAACAATTTTTGTATATTTGTTCATTGTTCAACATTCGCTTCGCTTTGCTTTGTCGTATAACATTAATTACTATTTTACTTGACGAATTGATCAGTAGTTTAGCGAATTTTTTATGGTTACGAAATCGATTAATTGCACTAAAGCTCTTATGAAAGTATTCAGGTTTCTTTGTTGAATACTGATGGTCCTGAGAATAATACTCTGTGATTACCAATTGCATAAAGTAATGAATTACGTACACAATCTTAGTTCTCAATACTATGTTGGACTTGTTACCTTGTTGCTTTGAAATTACTCATGTCGAAGAACTGGCACTTGAAGAACTCTTTGGTAAATTGTTGTAAAGTAGAGTCGAATAGTCCAGAACATTCGGTCTTTGTCATCATGTAAATAGTTCTTCTTGAGCTAAGCTACACTGTTATTGCGTTTTTATTTTGCGCAAGTGCATCTGGAATAGGGTTTTCCGAAATTATGCTGTAGTCGTGTTGATGTTTTATTTGTTCCTGTTATGAAGATGACAGTCCTTGAAGAAACAGCCAGAGTATAAGAGGAAGCAGCTTCTCTCTTTCATAATATATTGACCTTCCTTGACCTTTTAACCTATGGAATATTTTACTAAGAAAATCATGTGTTGGAAATGTTCGGACTATTTACTAACGTGGGCGTTGCGCTTATGTGGTACAATCTCGAAGGTTGATTACATGTGTCTAATTGTACTAATTTGCTCGCTCCTGTCCGTCTAACACAGGCCAAAATTATCGGCCCCTAGTCCATCTATTTCAGCGAGAACATCGATCAGCTGCAGGTGAAACCTTGCATCCGTAGAATTTATATTCCACCATGCATGCCTTTCGACGAAACTTGATCCTAATAGAACTTGCACTGTTCTTGCATGGCTACTAGTTTCAAATTTAGCTTAGCTTTTAGTATTTGCTGGGATTCCAGTGGTTCTCGAAGTGTTCTATGCCCACTCACAGGTTGTAAGAGTTCACTCCGCTTCTCAAAAATGTATCAATTTCAAAATATTTCTAATATGATATTCGTCACACACAGCGTGATATCAGGCGCACCTTGAAAAATTCAATGGCCGTCCGTTGAAAAAGGCATGTTATATCCAGCATGCCCTAAGAGGTCATATATGTCCTCCTCTTTCATAAACTTACATTAATGTTAATAATTCAAAACGTGGTATAAGTATCATTAGATATTATATGACGAAATTGAAATTACGATAAATGCGAAGTTTTTTACGTCTGTTTATGTAATTCTCGTGAGATTCTATTACGATTATGGAAGTCAAAAAAAATTCAAGTTAATGCAGGAGTTCAGGACATGAAGAGTTGGTGAGAACCAGAGGTAAAACCGCCTGCTTCAGTGCACCATGCTCGAGTATTTTTAAGATCGACGTATATGCAGAATTACGGGGTCGGGGTCATGCCGTCCTGACACATGCACGGTGGACTCATGAATTTGTGCTGGAACACGATCATTTGTCGTTTATTCTTTCTTTGCATGGTAGTGACCCACTATATTACAATATCCACTCAAATACTTGGTAAAATTACGAAATAAGTGTAATGTTACTGCTGTCCGATAATGAATCGTAACTATAATGATTCTGCTATTGTAATCATTACAAATGCGGTACTGTCTTCGAAAGTGCAAAAGACGGTAAGGTTTATACCTCTCTCAATACTTCCGGTAGGGCCTTGAAATATTTCGTTAAAGTATGACCTTTTATTTTTCTGGGCTCGTCTACTTTTGACCTCACCGCCTGATTTTCTGTGATGGCTTTGTACAATTTTTTCTGTGATGGCTTTGTACAATTTTTGGCGAGTTTTTACGAGCTTGTTGGAGGTTTTGGGGGCGATTCTTCGGCATATCAGAATAATCTTTTTTAACTTTGATTTGCTTAGTATCAATTTTGTTTCAATTCCGTCAATAAAAGTCCTAGCTTTTGTTTCGTACCCAATGAGTCAGGGTTCTAATTTGATAAAAAGATACGAAAAATACCGAAATTTCCTTTCCGAATGCTCAATGGCTATCACGTTCTATTTTTTTTCAGGTGTCACTCGTGGGCGACGAAATAGTGCATGTATTGATTATTCTATTGGTACTTGGAAGTTTTTATTTCGTGTGTCAATAGCGTTTGTTCTTTTCGTATAGTTTTTCTCTTTGTGAATTCGAATCAATTGTAATAAGTCGTGAAATTTATCTCAGTATTTTTTTTTGTCCTTTCCTTTATCAGCTTCGGAAATGTGACTTTAGTTTATATTCCTTTTATTTTGTCTCACGTATTCAATTTTGTTTGCAATTTTCTACTCCATTTGCTCATTCTGTTCAAACATGCGTACTGATTGCTTCAATGATACTGCACAGTTCGTATCCTCCCAGCAATTGTTCTAATGGCAACTGGTTCCAGTTTTGCCCTCACGATCATGGTCTTCGAGCCCTTCAATTAATTGAAACCGCATCCCTTGTTTGTGACTGCCTGATGTGTATTGAAATTTTCTGATTTTAGTCAAGAGGATTCCATGCATTCTCACCCATTTTTCTTCTTTTCTAAACAGCACATAAAACTTTTTTGGCTCGTGGATTGCAATAGCATGAAAACAAATTCATTGTTATGTGGCTGACAATTTTGGCGTTCTTGTTTTCTTGGATTTTGAATATGCCCCTTTTTTATTCGAGTTTTTGTGATACCATTCGTTCTGATGAATATATGGTCCTTATTATGAACTATTTTCGTCGTTGTTTCCAGAACTAGAACACCATCGGGCAGCAGTACCGGTGGCGGTGCAACTGGAACCAAGAGCCTGTCAGAACCCGAACGGAAATCTGCAGTTAGTTCCGTTCGAAGAAAAATCTAGACCAGCTGCTCGGGAAAAGCAGGCGGCAGCTCTGTCCGCCTTTCCGTAGACTGTTTTTGCGATTCTCACTTTTGAAGTTCTTTGGAATTTGCTGGCCATAGTTTTAGGCCTACGGTAGCACTCCCAAAACGGGACTCGTCTTATTAAGAGACTTTACTGTAGCTAACGACATGATGCTCATTTAAAGGAATGTTCGTTGATTTTACCTATTGTATAGAAGTTCTTCATTAATAAAGGTTTTTTATGACTGTCAAGTCCGGTAGAAGTAGATGGTCCTTATTTGGGAGGATACACTGTAGTACAGCGAAGACAAATTCCAAGTGGTATATCACCAAAGACTTCGACATCAAAAAACTTGTTTTCCTTCCCGTGCAATTCCGACTTTGTGTGTGTAGGTACCCGTGACGTTTTCTCTCGTTCCAATAAAAATATATAATGTATATTCGAGCTTTCCAATTCTATTTGCTGATACAATGATAACATTGGAGCAAAATATTTATCTGCTGAATTATTTATACTGAAAGAAGCACGCTTTTAACATTTCTGTTACTTTAACGCAAATGCTCAACAATTCAACTTTCATAATTATAATAGTTGTTTGTGTTTTTAACAGTTTCAGTGATCAGTTTTGTACCGAAATGCGTCGTTAGAGTGCATTGCATGTTCTATTTCTTTCTTATTTATCGTCCCAATGTTCAACAGTTTTGTGATAAAACATGAAAGTAATGACTTTATCGCTCGGCGAATAGTCATGTTATAAGGACTATTGTACATTTTTAAGGGAGAGGGAAATCAGTTCATAAGCATTCCGTGTATGGCCGGGATTGGAAAGGAGAAATGAGGGATTCGAGCTGCGGCGTCTCCAGAACGCGAGGGAGAGTTGACCCTGACCTTGCAATGCTCGTTGAAGTTTTTCAAAATTCACCGATATAGCTAAAATAACGGATGTTCGATGGTACGATGGTTTTACCGTGATAATCGATCGAGTGATTTTATCTGAATTAGCTTCAACAGATCCGCGTCCTATGATACGCTAGTTAATGTCCAACTTTAAATTTAGTGTCGTCCTAAAATTTTGAAATTCTGGAGGCGCCGCCGTGTACGACTCTCGAACTGTTGCTGACATATTCACTATTTCAAGCGCGTGTGTTAACTAACATAGTTTGCCCAATATTTAATGATCATTTAACTGATGAAATAATGTACATTTGCCCAATTTCGTTTGTAGAATCCCTTTGGAGGATATTTTGGAGTGAAAAATTTCCATCTTGTAATGACACTTGAATCGTTATTTTGTGTGAAGTCACTGGATATTATACTTTATGTTCGTGTATGCTTGTTTTGGTACCATTAATTTCTTCGCTGAAATTGCTAAGGCCCTTTCTTAGATTTCATAACCGTTTAAAGAATTCTGTTTTCAATTATTGATATGAATTTCAAATTGCGAGGAAATTTTTAGTTTCCGCAATAAAGTATTTTTTAATTTTTTAAAGCAATAAAAATTGCGTTTTTAACGATTTGGCTGCAGGTGGGGGGCTTTAATAAAAAAAAAATTGCGAGGATGTGTAAATCGTTTATACTGATGGTGCTTTATTAAGTTAGTAATACTGGCATCTGCAGCGGACAGAGAGATCAGTGATTATATGTTGGCGGCTACGCATGAATCTTATTTAACTGCAATTAATTTAGGAATTCTTAGGTGCGCACTTTATTAACACGCCTAAAAAATACGCCGTAGGAATTAAGGAGCTTTATCTTTATCTCACAAAGTAATCAACTTACTTTTGTTCATTTCTATGCTGCAAGTATCCGGCTGATTTTATTGGAAGGTGAAGGGATTTTTTGATGCTGAGACACCAGAGGGGAAGCAAATCAGGTTCTTTTATATTAAGGGTATCGACAGCAACCCCCAACACCGTGGTTGCTTTAAGGGTGCCTGGATTGCCTCTTCTCGGGCTTCTCGATCATTTCTGACCTTCTTCCTTCCCCTGTGTCACCTATGTTGTGTTTTCTTCCTTAATAAAAAATTTATCCGTTTTGGTGTTCTCTAATTTAATTTACCAAACTAGTGCATATTTCTAATGAATCTGGTCTCTATTTCTACCATGACTTGAGTATGAACTTGTACTCTGTACATAGGGTAGAAAATACAAACTTAATTGAGAACAGTATCTATTTCATACATGTGAAAACATCCGTTTTAAGAATGCTGACAGCGTTTACACTTTATAGTATATTTTGTATTCCAAATGATTATACTAATGCTTCAAATAAACAATAACAAATGGAATATTTGTTACTTGTCTTTTCCTTTGTCGTGTTAGTATGTTTTCATGTGTTTAACTGAAAATAACGAAGAAAATCGTCAACAGGCGTGAGAACGGTTCATTTGAAGAATCCGTGCTGCGAAGATTGGGCTTGAATATTGACCAGTGTAAAATTTATCCTAAAATTTAACTGTTGTCAAGTTATCCTAAATATTGAGTTGAAAAGTCATCTTCAGTATTGACCAGTTTTAAGTCGTCCTAAGTTGAAAAGTCATCCAAACTCGAGGCACAAGAGGGTTCATGCAGCTTGGACTGGGCGAGTTAGGCGGTCAGGACGTTTGGAGTCGGAACATCGTCCGTCGTAGCTTCCTTTCCCTTGATACTGAGGAGGAATTAACGAGCAATTCGAAACTGTAACCTGTTCTCCGGTTTGCTTGTGCCTAATGGATAACATCAGTTGGAGCAGCATAGCTGGTAGCCCAACCAACACCGATGCAGCACGATGGATGCTATGTCGGGCAATGACATGTCCACACCATAACGAAGGATGGTTTACCCTGTTGCTAATGAAGAAAACGACTGCATTTGGAAAGACCTCGGCATGCGGAGCTATACAGAGCATAAGCGGGGAAGTACGAGGAACTATGCTCCTTTCCTTGGTTACCGAAACCTAAATCCAAGGTTCTAGCTTTTGATTAAACTCTATTAACATTCAAACATTTCGTACAGGAGTTCTTGTAATATACATGAGATCCTATATCATCACTACTAGAAGCGTACCTTCAATCTATCCTAACCTTCAGAAATGGGCGCATTTTGGAGTCCATCCATAGAAAACGCAGAAAGTCCTTTGATTTATTTTTTACACGGGAAAATTAACTGTTTGCATCAATTTTTAGCCACATAAAATAGCTTCCGAAAAATTATGCTATTTCTTCTAATAATTTGAAGATAATTTCTTGAAGCTATTTCATTATTTAAAAATGAGCC
>VOMN01129027.1:0-14478 GCA_014899125.1 Orchestia grillus | reverse complement strand
ACTCGGAGATAAGGAGAAGTCTGAGGGTTGGACCGCCATAGATAGCGAAAAACCAATCGCTACATAACATTCAACCATATTAATACTTGATCACATAGCCCTCATTAGCTACATCCTTTTCCAGGCGATGCTTGTATGAAGAGATGAGGGTTTTGCCGGAGTCCCAGGTGTATTTTTTCCATTCTTTAAAGCAAATTTTTGTTCACATTTACCCACACTTGATGGTTTCCTCCTTCCAACTAAAACCTTCAACTGTTTTGAAACATTTACAACTGGATTAAGATCTGGCGATTGTGAAGGTTAGTCTATAATTCTGACCCTCTTATTATAGGGTCAATTTATAGGATAAAAAAAGTATTTCGATTTGTGCCAAGAGTCCGTTATCTTGTTGAAACATCCATTTAGTTCTTTTCAACCCGAGCAATTGAGCAAAAAGCATCAAATGTTCAGACAAAATCTTGCGGTAATGGGTCTAATTCATAGTTCCTTTTACCATGGAGTAGTTGTGGGCCTGCAGAGGAAAAACACCATAATATGACGACTCCACCACCATGCATCACCGTGGGCGGAGTGTTTCGTCGTTGCATGGGAGCATTCGCTTTCCGCCAGACATTCTTATTGAAAGTATTGCCAAACAGTTCGATTTTAGTTTCATCTGACCACAGAGTATTATCAACAACAAAGGAAATGATTATTTTGATAATATTCTATGGTCAGATAAGACAAAAATTGAACTGTTCAGCAATAATTACAATATGAGGTCATTGAAGGAGGTCATATTGCCATCTCTGTTGGTTTAATTTCTCCACTCGAGCTAGTCTGTAACGGCGCAACCTGAGCAGCATTGCCGCGGGTCTCACCGGAACACACACGGACGAGATAACACGAGGGGTCCCCGCACGAAAAACATCACGAATGAATGAATTATGGATACAAACAGCAGGTAAAATAAATTTTATTCTCAAATATTTAAATGAACATACCAGAACAACACGTAACAATCAAGAATAGAATAACGAAAGAAGCAATATATAATTTGGATCATTGACGAATGGAAGCCACCCACCAGAAAGGCCCGCGTGATGCGGCACTGTCTTCTGCATCTCAACTTTCCGTTATACATCATGAATTAAAATGTCAAAACGCACTCTTATTGATCATAATTATACACCTGTTTTTGATGCGTTTCTGCTCCCTTGATTCTTTGAATCAAGAAATGAGAAAATTACGAATTTCGTCTCTTCAGAGCATACTAGTACGACGATATTCGACCTCGAAAAGCGTCTGCAGCGATGACTTCCATTGAATCAGAGGGCAACATTTTTCCTCGAAAAGCGGAAAGTTTATTTTTAGAGCCGATAATGACAGAGCTAAAAGAAGCCTAATTCTATTTTGAAAAATAATTGTACAAGATTATCATGCTCGTACAAAACTCGATCTGTGACCTTTAATTGATTTTGTAGTCGAATAGCAAGGAAAACTATGAAGACTTTCAAACGCAAAATTAAGCAATCGAAGAAATATGGCAATCTGCTAATCAAAGCACCACACAACTAATGAAATCCCAATTAAAGCAATTGTCCCTCACCTGCTGCAAATTCGTGGCTTGAAGTTTGGGCAGAAAGCGCAGACTTGGGCTAGAGACTTTGTTCACAAAAGGCTCCATGTTAAGCCAGTCTTCATAACCTAGGAACGTACAGTAATGCCTAATGACTGGACTACGGCCTCGTCATCTGCACGGAAATATCTAAATGCATCGCTTCCGCTCACTTTCAAATATAAAACAATTCACCCACTGTATAGATAGTGAGTTGGTCAATGTGAAATGTTTCTATTAAACAGCAATTAGAGTGAGTTTTAAAATTTGAGTGCAGTTGAAATAAAAACAACGGTAGATCTCACCATTACGATTGTAACTGCATTATTAACATTAAAATAAATTTTAAAATTCGCTTGAGACGCAAAACTACGCTACTAATAGCATCTTCTTTATTAGGCGTATACAATTCTTTTAATATTTTTTTCAACAATATTATCTCAATGCAAAATTTAGCCTGCACATGCCGGAGTAGCGACTGACATCGTCAGCGTGACGCCACTTCACAAGAACCAAACTCTATTCTTACGTAACATCACCAAGTTATGGTGAAAGTAAGAGTGCATCATGTGTCTCGAGTAACCATTCTTTAATTAAACACATAATTCCAGATTTCAGTCAATGCATACTTCTACCACCAGTATATACAGACGTAACCTTATAGAAGACTCAACATGACCTGCAGTTTTCTAGCTAACACTATTATAATTATCAAAAAGACTAGTCGAAGGATGTGTATAGTGTACATATCTTTGAAAGAACAATGGCTTCATAAGGTTAATTCATTTGGTAAATACCCAAGTTTACACTTGCTTCACTATACAGGTCTTTTGGCCGCAGAGAGCTTAATACTAAGTCGTTAATACGAATTGAACACAAACCCACAGGTAGACAGTACAGAGTAGACAGAAACAAGTTTCCCATTGCAAAAACAACAAAACGCACACAATGGTGAATGTTGGATGTTCTGTTAATAATTTAGCTGGAAAAAAATTTTGTCCATCGAAACGAGTTAAACCATCCGTTCATTGTTTTTTTTCAAACAGCAAATGAAGCAAAAACACGACTAATTGTAGTACGAGTGAAGAAGTGCACACACATATTTTAAAGAACACGAGACGGTATAATAAGAGATCAACTTATAATCGTGCATCAAGATAGGGATTAAATCTCTAGCTACCGATACGGCATATTCAGAGCTGGTCAATTGATTTAACTATGTAGTCCTCTTTCTACTAGCTTACGGAACCCTTCAGAGATGATTGGTGCACGTTACTTACAGAGTCTCCAGCTTCGTCTTTTGAAGACCTTCGACTACCGTTTGCCTCACCATTCAAAGCGCCATCGCTGCCTCCCTCACGGTCACTACACTGCTCGACAGGGACAGCCTTAGGCACCGGGCCGTCGAGAGCTTCCTTCTTTCTCCACTCGACCAGACAGCGATTGAGCCTCGCTATGAAGTCCACCACGTCTGCCTTGGTCATGCCGATGCTCGCAGAAGCAGTGAGGTATGCACAAGGGTAGTTCTGGTGGTGACTACCCCAGCCTGTACAAAACATGAGGCGTTACTTCATTGCCAAACTTATATTACATAATCTAAGAACATTCAATAATATCTAATGACTCAACTCCAGCGCCGTGATCTGTATGTATACTGACATCTCTTAACTAACCTAGATAATTTCAAATGTTCAGATTCATCACTAACATTATATATTATTACATTACATTACCTTATATCATATCATATTTCATTACTGACATCACATTCTATTACATCACAATGCTTCATTACTAACATTACATTTTAATACATTGCAATGCTTCATTACAAACACATTTTATTACTTACAATACAAGTACCAGCGGCTTGTTAGGTACAACAAGACTGAAGTTTTGTGGCTCTACGCCGGAAAAAATTGTCACCAGTATTTTTTTCCTTTGGAGGTAAATAATAGTGAAATTTTGATTAGCTCAGATAATCGGTTAATTCAAAGCACTATATCCGCCCGATGGTTTAAAGAGGAAAAAAGTCACGACTTAAGAGAACGGGGTACTCCTACATACAATCTCCCGCTCATAGAAACAGCAAATTATGATAAAGAGGTAGAAAATACTAAGAAGAGATGGCGAAGAAGATGTGAAAATTGAAAGAAGCAAAGTGGGCACGAAAAATAGAAGTTCCGAAGGCCTATCTACAGTTTAGGTAGCTAAGAGTGGCCTCCTGAGGTCGCTTATCTCCATAGCACCGGAGAGAAAGCCCTTATCAACCTCACCCTATTGCCTACCCTCTTAATTAACCCTACTGCCTATTCTATGCTACTAGGTACATTGAACGTCATGACTAATAATATCATTGAAAGTTTGATGCACCATCAACGGGTGTAATGCTCGACAGTATTATACTAGTTTAGACTTCAAAATTATCAGACTCAAATTTCCAATCTTCATCGACATAGATACCAAAAGAGTTGAGCAGGGGCAAGGCGACACAAACGGACACACGTTCTTTAGGAAACCAAAGTAAAGTGACGGCCACTCGTACAGCTTGGGTTCAGTCTCGAACGATCAAGCTAAAATTTTTTGTTTCCTGAACAAAACGAAGGTCAAACGATCACAATTGGGAGTCAAGGAAATAAAATTCCTCCTTCGATCTTGCCTTGCATGACAATGATATGAAATTCGTCATGAAGGCCTGACGGATTCGAGTCACTAATCCATGCATCGTGTCAGAGGATGCACAAAAGAAGTGGCTTACATTCTATCATATAAATAGCAAACAAATAATCTTACACATGGCCATAGAACTCAAGTCACACAGATTTGACGCACTTAATTCAATAATTAATTAGTATTAGTAAGCCATTGATAGCTGGCGCTTCAGGATAGAAATAATTCAATAACTAAATGTTTCCATATGCACGCATCGCCTCAGAGGAAGCATAAAATGAGGCACCTCACCCACAAACTCGGTGCGTCCAATGGAGGAGAGCTTGCCAGTGGGGACAACACGAGCTCCAGACACGCCCCTGGTGAACAGCATGGCCCCCAGAGCGGTGGCAGCCCTCGACGACACACACGACGGCAGGGCTAATGCTGCACACCGACACACGCCAGTGACACAGGCAGTCTCAACTCTAATAGCTTGATTAGTGTTTGTATGTGGGTACCATGGAAGCTAGATTTTAATGACTGATGAATGAAATTAAAAACGAGGCAATTTCTATAATATTGACAACGAACAGCGGAGTCCAAAATTGAGGAAGAAAAAGGAAAGTTACGACATTTCTGTACTTATTGTAGCAAATTTTCTCAAATTTTTACAGATAATACACAATCTTCAATCTCGAGCATTTCAAATGTTTCCACGTTGTATGAAAAGAAGCTTAAGAAATTTTGAAATATGTAATGTTTTTCAAATGTCCAAAGTTAAGGAACAAATTACAAGTTGAATACATTAAGGAAAAATAAATAGTGCTTAATCATTTATTATCTAGTATTTAGAATGTAGACCATTCTATTCAATAACTGCTGCATATCTCCTCACTAATGTTTGGCAATCTCTAACAGTCAATTTTGTCCTTTCTGTCTGCAACGAATTTCCAACATTTGACGGATTTTGGTCTATAACTTTCTGCCCCAAAATTTTCCATGGGTTTTCTATGAGGTTCAAATCTGGAGTTTGAACAGGCCAGTCCATGACCTTTTTTCGCTCCCTGAGAAATTCCAATATAAGCTTGGCCTTATGGCATGGTGCATTATTCTGCATAAGTACAGACTTATCAATGCCCCAATTTGGTAACACTAGTAAAAGGTTTTCCTAACAAGGTCTTCTACATCCCAGCATTACCCCTCTTGTATTGAAGCGCACAAGAGATGACGTACCTTGCCCAGATAAACAATATTAATGCATCACACATTAGACCAACATAATGCCTCCACCCACCGGCGCTGATGGGGTTGTGAGGGCACCTCAGCAAACGTAGGCCATGCTGCTCTGCAACGGTGTGCAGCTCGGCATCCAGGAAGACCTTCAGGGCGTTCCGCTCCTTCGTCAACTCGACGAACTTGTGCTTGCCCATCGACAGCAGCGTGATGAACAGGTCCGTCACAGGCGATATAGAAGCCCGACCTGAACATAGCAATTGATAATCCAACATTCCAAGCACAATGGTGTTCGCACCCACGTGATTAGGACACCCGCATGTTTTCTCGTTCCAGGCAATTCCATTTGCCTCGACGTAATAAACGAAATCCCGAATTTCGATGGCATTACTATTTCGACACTGAATCTTAACCCTATAGCGTCTAAGTTCCATTGATGGAACTATAGAATTGACAAAGGTAAACCTTAAATTCTCATCTTTTTGTTCAAAACCTGGATGCTCTCCCTATATATGCAGAAATTATCAACATCGTTTACGCAATACTTCGTTCGTTCAAAAAACATGTTGGTTCTTTTACAGTTAGTGCCACCAGTGCTCAGCTAACGGTGATAAACGTCTCAAGGTATACTCGAAAGATAACCAGGAATAATGGTTAAAAATAACTACTATACCTGAGAAGTACAGAGGAAGTGACCCAGATGAACTACATTGGTCTTTAAGTCATATAAAACTATCTGCACATCACGAAGAGCTTAGCGAGCAACAGTAAAATAATTCACTCTTTTATTCTTTATTATGATTGAGAGGATGGCATAAAGAAACAAAAATATGCCAACAAACTCGATCTGTTTTTGAAACGCGAGTAAAGATGTAACAATCTATGAAACAGGACAAAGAACCTTTATTAATTCCAACACGTTTTACCGTTGGGNTTACGAGGCCATCACGCTAGCAGCACGCCATGGAGCCCAAACAACAAAAACAACGGGTAAGGTTACCCACCACAAGTATTTCAATAATTTCAATCACCAGGATACGCAGCAGAAATTCTCTTGGCAGTGGGCTGGTCGAAGGTAAAGGCGAGGGCTCCGCCCACGGGCACCATGAAATTCTTGTCTGTGCTCTGGATGACGATGTCGACACGGCCCGACTTGGCGGCTTGTTTGATGCAGTGCATGAGCTTGGTAGACTGTAGCCCATAGGCGTTATTGATGACGTGAGGCACGCCATGCTGGCCACACAGAGCTGCCACGGCCTCGACGTCGTCTGCAGCCCTGGGGGCGAAGCAGCTGGTGGTGGTGACCACAGCCCGGACGCGGCCACCCTGCGGGCCAGACAGGATGGTGCGCACGGCAGCTACGTCGCTGACCACTTCGTCGCCTGACAACACGCCTTCCACCACCACGGGCTCCAAGCCTGCACGGGTCATGATAGTGTTGCACACGAGACAAGGAAAAATCAAGTCAAATTATATACGTCCTAAAGCCAAGACTTTCGAGTTGGCATCACCGAAGTCAAAACTTCTGCGATTTGAGTAAAGTTTTTAGAGCATTCTTTGAAGTTGGGTGTGTAACCATGTATACTAACATAGCCTCGCGTGTGAAGCCAATTGAATCTCTCCAAAAACCCATGTCTACACGCACCTCATTCAAGAGTCTGATGCAGCGTACGTTCAGCCGTACTTGCATTAATACTTTCACAGATAGACATGGGAAATCCCTGCGAATAAACGTGTAGGGCGACACGTCTCATCGTTCTTGACGGCAAAATTTTCGTTATAACAGTACAGGAAATAAAGTAATTCAAAACTGAATTGCAATGAAATTCATATCCCTATTGATTTTAATTCACAGAAATATATCACCTAACAATGCAACATATGAACCGATTGTCCAGGTCTGCAACATGTTAATATTTACCACAAAAATATAGGCCCTAGCGTGCAACAGTTGAAAGTTTGGCTGTAACCTTACGATACTAAGTCAGATTTGCATCCGTCTCTTGAATGTCATTCAAAAGGGAAAAATTGTTAGGAAAAAGTAAAATGAGAGGAAGAGAAGGACAATGACTTGACATGAGGCAATGCTAAGCAAATGTAAGAAATATGCCACAGAATCTACCTACATAAAGTGACCTCCCCCATGGAAAACCTGCACAGAGATTAAAATGCGAACTCTGCTTACGAAAATAAGATAAGGTTTCCGTGATACAAACCTGCCGTGTATATGGCCTTGAAACACGAGCGTTGGTCACACCGCAACCACACGACGAGTTCAGTGTCTGGCCTGACTTCGGCGAGGGAGGACAGGCACAGTAGCAGCGCTGCTCCTGTAGCGCACGGCAGCACAACCACCTCACTCACGCTGGGCAACCCTGTACACAATGTGGCATTAGGGAAATTTTATCGCATGGCCTTGAATTTGAGGACAACTTCTGTTCTATGGAGGTGGCAGCGGGTAAAGGACAAAATTACATAACGCAGGCGACATTTGGTGTGAGGGTATCAGCACAAGTCTGAAATGCGAAACCAGAATCATTTCTTCAACTACAATCAAGGCACTAGGGTGAAAATCTTCTAAATCCTTGGCAAAATATACATAAGAGTTGGTCTCACAAGAAAACACAACCTCATGCCAAAACCATATTGAAGAGTGCTTCCATGCACCGAAAATAATACATTAATTCAGAAAAGCTCCGAATAGCCCTTTGAGCTATGTAGTGCTTAGGGAAGTATCACACTCAAGCAAAAATACATTAATAACAATTTTATACCTCATGTATGGAATAAGATTATCTTATTTCTTCTTTTTAGATAGAATTTCAATAGTTAAACTTATCGATGTCAACGCCGAGAAGAGAGACTGCATGAACCAATAGTAGCCCCAGATTTGCAAGGATCAAACGTAACTCTAGACGAGCGCTGTACACAAGACCATCGCTCGTCCGCACCACAGCAACAGCGCTGACGAGATCAGGCGGCATTCAGCCAAGACGACAAGTGGTGGCGACCATTGCCAGTCTAACTCCCCTGCCGGAGCCCTCTAGAATTATGGCCGTCCAAAACCAGGTATCGCCATCGAATCATCGACTCGGCGGCGAGGTTACATTGGGTTGCGCCCAGTCTGCGGCTCATCCAAAAAGCAAAATGTGTAACGTAAAACAGGGCCCATCATAGTGCTTTCCTGAACGGATCTCAGCTTCGTAGGACGCTCGGAGGAATCTATGTGGCATGGACCACGATATTTCCAAGAACAAATGCATCCAAGCGACACTGGCGTTACATCATACCATACTACAGGAGTTTTGTCTCAGGCAATGAAGTGCCATTTGCTGACTTCCTTTACCGCGGAACAATAGAATATGCTCATTATTTCCTATGAAAACGTTGCTTTTGTATTGTACTCGTATTATACACTACGCAGACAAAGTTTGTCGCACTCTCGGATAATATATATGAAATTTTAGCAGTTTTTTAGGTTTCCTCATACTAAATTTGAAGATATATAATATTCGTAACAATAGTTGCGTTCACTGACACTGGTAGTCAGCATCGCACCTGCTCTCTCCGCGGCAACAAGCATCAATAATCCCGCTGGAAAAAAGCCTACTAAACAAACCTCTGTCTTTGACATAGGACAGGTTATAGGTTTGCTCCAGGCTAAGAAACCCACCTGGGATGTGTCTCAAATGATGGCCATAAGGCTTCGAGCTGGAGACAGACTAATTGCTCAGTGGAAACACATAGTGAAGTACAGTCATTCAGTCGTAATAGTATTAAAGCTAAAATTCTGGATCCTCGTCACAGGCGTTCTTAGATGCGATTGGTGACATCAAACTTTCGGAAAAGTATCCAGCCGTTGACTAGCATGTTCAACGAAGGTCTTTAGAAAATTTCGTCTCCCACCATGAGCCGAAAACTGGAAGACGCGAGTTTAGCAGTGGTGCCGTTACCAGGAAACCATTCGCAAGTTAAGCTAATCGAAAGAAACGGCTCCAATTTGCGAAAGATCACAAAGGTTAGGCTGGCTGTCGAACAACGGAAACGCGTCCTATGATCAGATGAACAGAGGATCACCTTGTTCCAAAAGATGGCAGAGTTAAAGCGAGATGAGAAGCCCATGAAGCTTTGGGTCCTTCATGCATCGCTCCGACAGTACAGGCTTCCGGGGGCAGTGTAATGATCTGAGGGTGTGGGAACGCTTCACATGGTCGGGATAGGTTCGGCAACCTTGTGCAGTAACAAAGTGAAATCTCAGGATTATTGGAACATCCTAAGGGACCGACTACACCCGTCTAGGAACTTTTATTTTCCTGATAGTTCCAGTACTTTTCAAGACGACAACGCGCGCATCCACCGGGCTGATGTAGTGCGAGATTGGTTCAGGGATCGTGATGGATCCTGTACTGATATGGAATGGCCTCCACACTCTCCTGTTTTAAACCTTATCGAAAAATTGTGGGATCATCTGGAGAGGGAGCTGCGTGCATCGACCCATCTTAGTTGGAAAATCTCAACATTTGCTCGTACATAGGACAAATGCTCACTTAGATTGTATAAAAATCGTGTAGAAACTGCGCCAAAAAGAATGAAAATTGTGATCAGCGAAAAAGGTGGTTCAATAAATTATTAAGCTTGATTGTTTTAGTTACATCCACATTTCTCTACGACACGACAAACTTTTTGGTAGGGTAATGTATTGGTTACTAGCACTGTACTGGAAAAGGCAAGCTTGAAAATTCATTGAACTGACCTCATAAGCAAAATTTTAGCATTAAAATATTTTGTTAGGTTACAAAGAAGTGGGAAATCCTAATTTTAACCCAGGACCAAGAAAAGAGAGATATTTTATTACACAGTGGTAGAGGTGGCCTAAACCACGTCCAAGACTTCCAAGGAGGGAGCCATGGATCCACCGCAAAGCCCTTCTCGACAGCTACCACGTGACAGAGTCGTTGCATCTAGCAGAACACAATCTTATTCACCACGCAGCAGCCTTGGTTCCAGGTAATTCTATTCCTTTTACAACTCAAATCCTAAAAATATCCAAATTTGAACCAAAAACGTTAGAGATCGGACACGATTCCAAAAACAAAACATCAAATAATTTTATTAAAGACAGGTCAGTGAATGTCTCACATGAGTTACAGGGAAAAATTACCAGCAGCTTTGACAGCATCCTTTGCCATGCTTGTGGTGAGGTTGTAGAGGAGGCTGCTGCCCACTGCTTTGGGTTGACTGGCACACAAGTCCCCCGACCTGCCGATGCCGTGCCCCAGACCATAGTGACGGGACCTCACAATACCTGGAATGCAATGGAGCTCGTGTGGAAACTTCCAAACAGCAACCGGAGTTCGAAAATTCAGCAATTTACATCTCCATGCACTCTTACTAGTTTCCCAGTGAACAATGTTGATTTTCTTTTTTTGTCTTCAATCAATTGAAGAGCCCCCAAAAATTGAAGATAAATCCCTAGCAAAGGAAAATTTGCCTTTGTACTCAGAGTACACTACCTTGCAGTCACCATGCCTTCGAAGCACGACCTTGGATGCCACCTGGCTGGATGACTCGTCATAGTCAGGACACAACATCACAAAACTTTCGTCTGTTGGTAGACTCATTACATGCTATTGACTCAAAGCTATAATTATGAAAGGATATATAAAGATATAGAATATCTTTGACAATGAAAGAAAATGCATGAGGTTAATTTCTAAAGGCTCAGGATGGGCTAGCAGCATGGATAAAATAATAGGTTTCAAATTGGTCAAGAAATTTGATGTTAAATTGTTTGTGTATCCACTGTAATGCTGAATGTGCCCTCCATGGAATACTAAAAAAAAATTCTTTTGACTTCACACAAATGAAATGTGGAAGAACAAAATTTTTATGTATTTAAATTATTCATGTTACATTAAATGTTTGATTTTTTAACAAAAAGGCTTGGTCAGTAAAATATTCCTTTGAGCATTAACTTTTCTTTTGAATATAATCATACATTAACCCACCCTACAGAGGCTGCAATCTCCATTTAAAAATTAAAAACTATTATCTGTAAGCCTGTTTAGCAATCATCCAACTGTAAATCTGCAGAAGCCTGGTGGCTATCACAGAATTTAAAGCATTGTAGCTGTAAGTCAAACATAACGGAACCAACACTTAAAAACCTGACTTCAATGTTGCTCAAATCTTTTAAGTACTAAGAGAATATGCCAAGACAGTGAAGCTGGGAAAAGAATTTGTCTCCTTGATGTAATTGAGAATACATTTATGAATTGAAAAGCTTGCAAGGATTTCTATGAACAAAAATAATAGGACAATGATAGAATAAATGAGATTTCTCAAACTACTAGTTCTGTATCACTGAAGTAAAAGGGTTGAGAAGCTTAGCAAGAAGTCGGGCATAGAGTGTAAGCTGGAAATCCTTAGGCATAGATAAAATGTGGCTCCACTAAGTCATGCTCATTATTTGGTTTAATCTTTTGGACCTACATTTTGCGTCTTGCTCTACTGAATATAAATACAACAAAAGGAACAAAATTACAAGGGATCAGGGGTGAACCAGTAACAGCTACCAGATTAGAAGCAAAGGGCTCACACGGCAGTTCTTTGATCTCAAGAAAAATCTCAAATGTTCGACTAGAGATCAAAACTTGGTTGTTTTACATGAACAATCAACCTTCAACATCCCTTCACCCTTCTAATATGGCAAGACAAAGTTAAAATATTTAATTTCATGTTGTATTTTTACACATATACATTAACCACAAATATGAGCTCTCAGAAAATTCAAAGCTAGATTTTGAACAGAGAATGAAAATTCAATGGATTTTCAATTACACTAGTCATTAATTAAATATCCATAGAAAATTTTGCACAAAATAATGCAATAATTTTAGACTTTTAATATTGTGAAGTCTTAATTCTTGCATGGTTAAAATGCTAAATACCACAACAGTTTAGGAAAACATGTGACCTGCTGTAACACTGTTAGTATTGTCCAGGGACATTATATTTAGGCTCTGAAACAAGGTACCACCCTAAGCTAACATGGCTGAAAGGGAACAGAGAATATGACTCACCTGAAAATATCCTGGCTTCTCGCTCCCCCACCCCCACATTGTGAGCAAAGTTGTTCGAGTCGAGGTTGGACAACTGCTGCAGTAGTTGCTCAATCTGGGTATCATTCCAGCCTTTTTCTGGGATCTTACCCTGAAATAAAACTTAGAGATGATATTTGCAGTATTCTCTCATCAATGGATTTAAAATAAAAGCAGAAAAATATATGAATATTACATGAATAATTTATTGACATAATTACCAGAAAATGTATTGCCACACATAGTGCATATTGCTTAATTAGAATGATCAATATGCACCACATCATGGAGTTCAATTGTTATTAATTGTATTAATCCATACCATTGTAGTTTTCAACTAGATGATTGATGACATCTGACACCTGCAATTTTCTATAATATTGAAAATGTTGCTGGCACAGCATTCTTACTTCACCAAGAACCACAGTTCTAATATTAAAGAACCTATGTTCAATATTAGTAAAATAAAAATTAAGTTAGGAACAAAATTAAAATAATTTTAGCACAAAAAGTAAGCAGTAAACCACACATTAACATATATATATAGATCAACCAAAAATTAAGCTAACACATCATTTTGATCTCACATACATTTATAAAACCATCTAAATTTATCTACATCACCTTATTTTCCTCTCACTACATTGGTTTCTTTGAACATTATCTCACAGATGATATACCCACAAAGAAAATTTTTATACGGAAAATTTTAGTGTAGAGAATATGGATCATTATCAAATAAAATATAGAGGACATAAAATGATTTGCTCAGAACCTCCCATTACATTGAAACTGAAATAAAAATGTCCCAAATTTTCTTCCAAAAAATTCATTGAGAGAGCTTCAATGCTATTGAATCATACTTCCATTTTTCACAACTTTTTACCTAATATAAAATATTAGAATCCAAAAGAATGGTGAGCCTACTTTTTACTTTCTAAACATATTAATATTGACAAAGTCTTCAAGACGCAAAATATCAAAATCTCAGCCTTGAACATCCAATGAAATAATCTCTTTGTTTTTCAATTTTGTTTATGTTATAATTTTAATGCATGCCAGTGCATTGGATGAATTTTCATATAAAAGGTCTCTATAATATATTATAAAAAATTTTGTGAAGAAATTACTGTTTGATTCAGGAGTTAGAGATTGCCATAGCGTACACTCGCCCAGAAATAACACAGAAATGGCTGATAACAGCAGCTGTGAAGCCTACCAACATTAGTATCCTTCATACCACCAAATACAATAATGAAAAGCCTGCTATCCTTAATATTCACAAACAAGTATCTAAGAATAAATTTTTATAACTAATAAAATAGAACTAGTTAATATACATACAAACACATGTATAACACAAGTTAACCTATCCATCTTAGCAGATAAAAATCCTAATTTGCTCACCTGCCTCAACAAAACATTGAGAAGCTTTGAAGAATGTTGAGAAGATTGAATGGCATGAGTTAGATAGTTCTTCGGAACAAATGCATCTGCTAATTCAAAACTTCCATTCAAACATGCCATTACTATCTAGCAATGTTCTATATTTTATGTTAGCTCTTACTTCAAGGAATATTGAAAATCTGATAAAATTTAAACAAGTGCCAAAATAAAAAAACTTGCATTAAAGACTTAGATACTCAACAGTTGGCATTTCGATCAGTCTAATTCATTATTATATGTACTAAACTAGACAACCCGTGACTAGTTGGGTCAAATAAAATTTATCAAAATCAACTGTATCCAGAGATACATCCTATGCAGTTAAATTGGTATCAACAATACAAGATTAATCAAAGAGTATAAATTTTGAATATCTCAGATCCAACTGAAGTCTCAACGTAACATCCACACCTATTTTTAAAGTTGCTGTCCTAATGATGAAGAAAACGA
>VOMN01129021.1:0-27438 GCA_014899125.1 Orchestia grillus | reverse complement strand
AAACATTATTTTTTAACATATTCCTAATTTCGTCACATGGGGATCATCCTTATTTCGGGGTTTTTGAATTGTGTCTTTTTGTAATTAGAGCAAACAATGAACCACATGCTGCTCAGACGGCCCAAGTGATGTAGCCTCAGCAGCCGGGCATTATGAGGAGGGACGAGATCCTAGTCCGTACCACGTTGCTTCAAAAGCTTCAGATAGTGGTCTAGGACAGCTAAGGAAATAATTTAGTATTTTACGCATGCAAAAAGGATTCCAGTGTTAGCTCTGACGATGAATACTATTGGGTGAAATATTGTATGGCTAATGATCGTCTTAAGTTCACGTTCTTATTCTTGTTTAATCGTTAAGAAGCTTGATGATTAGACTGTATTAATTCTATCACAGTTAGCATGCAGTAGATTTACACGACTATTTGAGGGTCGTTTTCGCGTTCTGAAACGCAAGCACTAATATTTTCTCTTAGATCGTTACCGGAAACGAGATTCGGTTACCGTAGACCGACTCGAAGCTGCGTACGTAGATACTGATTTTCTCACCATCACCGATCCGAGTATTGCCTTACTTTCCGGCACCACCGAGCGGCGCTCGCCGATACTCTCACCGCTCGCTGAATCGTTGCCCAGTTCGATTCCCTGTAATCCAATACCGTTTCCGGCACGATTTCCCATAAGTAGCGCGCCTACTAATGAGATTCCCGAGTCCGTTTCTCCTTCCGCTACCGAACAGTCTGGTGTCTCTCCCTCACCTCAACCATTGTCTCTTTCTGACTTGAACGTCCGCACTCGTACAGTTAGTTTTAACGTACCGAGTACTTATTCTCGAACTCGTAGTGGTCGAGCAACTCGCCGTCCTGCACGTTATTCAGAGACAGCGTAGACTTCCAGATTACTCATCACCATTTCATTTTTCCTTCTTTCCACATTCGCCCGTAGTCGTAATTGGAATATATTACTCAAAATTACTCTTAGTTAAACCATTTCGGCCCGGGTTGGGAATGTACATGCACAATTATACGTACTACACCTCATTGGATTTTTCCCGTATATTACACTCACTTGTGCTTGCCACACCGTTTAAAAAGATTGAAATGAAACTTTTAAAACGATATACTCTGAAACTGAGCTTAAAAAATATTAAAGGATTTATATTTCTATAATAAATCTAAGAGTGCAACAAATTTATCACTATCAATGTCGTTAAGTTTTCAGCACTATTACAATGGTCTATGGGCTTTCAGAACTTCCTCATTTTGAGCAAAATAATGCTTGTCTTGAAGCCCAATAGAAGTGAAAAATTTTTGATGGAGACATATTTCGATACTAACTGATGATAGTGTAGCTCAGGCTGCTATAACGCGTAAGCCTGTTTACCGTAATTTTTGTTCATACGTATTAGGAGAAATTTGTAATAAAATGACTGAAAATTACCGTCAACTGATCGGTAATGATTATGAGTATACACATAAAAATGCCATTACGACAAAGTGTAGAAGTTGGCGGACTTCTCGAAAGAAACCCCTGAGGTAACAATACTAGAAGCCTGTTTGTTGTTGTTGTCGTCTTCGTTTCGAGGGTCTAAACTAAAATTATGTGTTCACTGACATCGGATGTGGGGTGCCATGAATAGGAAAGAGTTTTTATCATGTTATTTTCAAAAAGTTATCCTCATTCGGGGCTTAATGAGGATGATCTTGTCTAATTTTTTGTAAATATTGTATTAATATATGGTAGAATTTGAGAACTTGCTAATTATTTGGCGAACACATTTTGTGTAAAATAATTTTTTAAAGTTTAGAATGAACCTGAGTGATTCAAACAAATATTTAAAAATATAGCGTTACTGGAACTAAGACTAATGTATTTATGACTATTGTTTTGACCTTCATTGACATTGTATTTGTAGACAGCTTTATAATAGAGGTTTTGAGAATTTTTGATGCTGAATCATCCAAATAGCCCAAGATAGAAATGTCGGCTATATCTCTTCAAAATTTCATTTAATATGCTAGTAAATATGGTAGGTATGTTTTTTTATTGTGTAATGGCCTTTTTATAGATTTTTACTATATGTATGTATTTGCTAAAAATCTTTAGAAACCATAATTTCTCAGCTTCAGAGAAGGTTATTTCAGAGTTAACTGTAATTTATTGTGGTGTTTAACATTATTCCAAAATTCAAATTTGGTTTCAGCACATCTGAAACTCAGCAAAATGGATGTATCTGTTATGGTAAGTGTTAAACCTCTTAAGTGTTATTATTAGTAAAATTTATCAAGATTTTAGTTCTGATTAACTTGTCTGACCACCATAGCTCACTGTCTTAGCAGTTGAAAAGTAATTTTTAAAGGTTTTAAATTTGAGATGAATAAGTTGATAGAATGTATACCTATATTATACATATATTCTTAAATTAAACCTACATTTCTTCCTCCTGTACGCTTAGATATCAATTACATATATGTATCCCTAAATATAATTTGAAATGATAGTGCTATTTTCATTTGTGTAATATGTTACGTGACTTGCGTGTGCAGAGACTTCGCACTCTTTGTTACTTGAGATCTTACAATTTACTTTCTGCTTAAATAATATGTATCTTAATTAAAATTCTAACTGCACTAAACATGTGTAAAGTGTAATTTGGATAATATTTACTTTACTGCAAGCAATTACACAGAGCCTATTATTTATCATGCAGCCTTCATTTTAGTGTCATTGGATAGGATTTTTTTTTTCTGAGAGGCAGAAACCTATTTTCAAGAAAGTTATCATAAGATAAAATGGTGAAAAATTACTCAATTTTGTACAACCTGTCTTTCACTGTTGTGTATTCTCCTATTAATGTTAGTTACATTAGGGTTAGGTTAGGGTTAAGTTAAGATTACATAAGGGTTATGTTACATTAGGAAAGGTTAAGTTAGAAAAGATTTGTTTTGTTCATTTGATACAATGCAATGTGTTAGAAAAGTGTGCAAGTGTGATCCAAATTTCTGTAGACTTTAATAAAATTTTGAAATATTAGTATAAGATTGGTTAGAATATCTTTTAATATGATTTTGATTATATATAAAAACTTTTTAAAACTAGATTTCTGCCACTCAGGGAAATACTTTCTATCCAATGACACTAAAATGGAGGCTGTACAATGGCCAGGATGTTCTATGCAGTTGGCCGCAGTTAAGTAAATATTGAATCAAATTTAAGTCTAATTAATTTTTTATTTATGACAAGATTTGAAACAATGAAACCATAAATTTTAAAAAATTCCTATCAACATTTGACTTTAGGGAAGAGAATTTCCAATGAGCACCCCTTCCTTCTCTTTGTTCTTTAGGCATAGAAACATGAGCCTCTTGCCTTGGATTCAATTGCTAAAATTACACCATGCCAATATTCACCTACAGGAAGTTGATGCTCCAGCTCCTGCAGATGTGTCTGCCTCACTGCAGCAGTCTATCAACCCCCATATAGAGAATCTCTACAGCAATAATGCAAAGAAGTGCTTCCATGCAGTTGTGTGAGTACTTTCCCCAAGTTGGGAGTCAATGCTTTGTGTTCTATTTGTAGCAAGCTTCCAATGCTGCTAGCTTAGTAGGCAGGTAAATATTATTTAGTTTAGATTGTGATTTCTTGACTGAGATGTTTTGAAGCTTGCTGATCAATTTCTTAGTACTGTACAGTATGAATTGGAATGCATGAGTTTGTAATTAAAGTCATTCTACAAATTCTGTCTATAAATTACCAATTAGTTATTAAATGATATTATAAATTATTAACATATTGATTGATATTGACATTCTAGGTTTGATTTTCATGCTTGCTTTTCATTAGTGATGGCAATTATGTTAATTTCCCACAGGTAAAACTCCTGCTGTATTTGGAAAATGAGTTCTTAAAATATTTTTCAAAAGACTGTTTGATCTAATGGCAATGCCTTTCTATGAAGGATGGGATTTAATTGATAAAGAATATAACCTAGAATGTAATTTTATATTGTACAGTTTTTCCTTGACTAAAATAACCATACTTGATATGCCATAAGTCATTTTGTACTGAATCTATCATCAAGTTACAGAACAATTTACTTATGTTTGATTATGACTGTATTGCTATTAAATGCATTGTTTTAGTAATAGGTGAATTAGTTGGTTTCATTTTATGAGTTCAAACTTGTTTTTTTCTGTGAGGCATGTGATTATTAACTTGAACTTTTACCAAAATACACTCAATTTTACTGCTGATATTCCTAATCCTTTGTTTAACCACTCATTTTGATCTACTTGACATCTCAATACCCTACTGCAGAGAGCTCAAGTTTGCAGTGATAGGCAGTCCAAAAAGCAAGGCCAACGTGATCATGCAAGGCTGCGTGGCACGACTGCTGCAGATCTTACGAGCCCCAGGGTCAGGGCTGCTGCTCAAGACTGAGGTTGTCACTGTCATCAACTCCCTGGCCAAAGGGCAGGCTGCCCACACTGCATCTCTTGTACAGGCTGGGGTGCTGCCTGTGCTCTGGGAGCGTAAGTTGTCCTTTGGGAAGTTTTGCTGGTGCTGACTGTGTGATAGGCAGATGTTATACTGGGTGTAGCTGAATGATCTGATTGATTTAATAAAAGCAATATAAAATGAAGAAGGAAAATTATTTCCAACCTTAAATAAAACGAAAAAATTTTATTCATAATATTTGTATGCATTCACAAAATAAACATACTTTTGTTCTTTCTTTATTTTACTTTGCTATTGTAAGACCACCAATTATTTTGAATCATATTACTTCCACCTATATTACTGTATTAGAGTAGAATTATTAGTATTATTTACAAGGTCTGTACAAAAAGTGTCCATGCTGAGCTGGAATAAAGTTCTGTTCCTGAGTAGATGGGACATTGGTTTCCATCCACATCTGACAAAACTGGATGCAGTGCTGCTGATGCACACATTTGGTCTTCAAGAAAATGTAAATGCAATGAGCACATGTTATACAGAGCCGATCTTTGACAGCTATTAACACGATTTGTGGTACTGTGGGAATACAGTTATTCACACATGTGCAGGATAATTCCTTTTGTCAGTATGCACAGTTGCTGTACATAAATCATCTTTCATTAGAATGAACAAAATAAAAAGGCTGGATATTTTTCAAACTGGCCTCATATACTGTTGCATATGCGTTACCATCTTGGTTCTTGCCATATTTGTCTGTACTGCTGGGCATTGACTGCCATAATTGTAAAGATACATAAATATAATACTATCCAAAAAAATTGTGTGATGGACTTCATCTCCTCTATTGTGTAGTATTGTAATTCTTTTCAATCAATATCTACATGAGTGTGAAATATTGGTGATAAAAATTCTGCATGCTTCAATATTTTCTCATGGTTTTAGCAAAAGTGTAAACATAGATTGGTATGTTGAAAACCTTGGGTGTTTTTTTACTTGTGTGCCATTAGCACAGATTTTTTCATTTTTACTGTAACCTTGTTCAGCAACTTGATAAATACCATCTTTGAGTTAGTAATCAGTCAGCATTAGAGTGATGCTATGTACTTATTGTTTGTAAGGATCAGTTAGCTCTTAGTTTATTTTTGTTTCTGTTGTACACTGCCCAGCCGAAATGTTTGTCCCACCCTGGTAAAATGTGGACATAATTTAAAACTTTTTTTACTGTTTTTCTTATTACAAATTTGAAGAAAAAGGATATTTTAATGATTGTTATGTTTAGTGTTACTTGTTGTCACTACTTCAACTGCTCTCTTGGCAACAACAAGCATGAATGATCCTGCTGTAAAAAGTCAATAAACAACAGTTGAACCTGTCCGAGTTCAACCTACAGGTTCAAGGCTTGCACTGGGCTGGGAAATTCACCAGAGAAGTTTTTCAAGTGATGGCCATAGGACTTAGGACTGTACACTGCACAATTGCGCAATGGAAAAAAAGAAGGTGAAATGCAGTTGTTCAACAGTAATATCAATGCCAAAATTCTAAATAGTCACGACAGGCATTCTCTGAAACGAGTGATGAAAGCAAACTGGTGGAAAAGTGTTCAGCAATTGACTGGGATGTTTGTAGAAGGTTCCAAGAAAATTTCTACTTACACCATGCCCCAAGAACTGAAGAAAATAAATTTAACAAGTTGCACCACCACCAGGAAATGATTATTCAGTAAAGCTAATCAAGTGAAATGGGTCCAATTAGGAAGAGACCAGCAGACTTCAGATCAATGGCAACATCCTATCATCAGATGGATCAGGGTTCACCTTGTTTCAGAAAGATGGCTGAGCTAGAGTAAGATGGGAAAGGCCATGAAGCTTTGGATCCTTCATGCATTGCTACAATAGTACAGTCTTTTAGCGCAGTGTAATAATCTGGGGCTGCTTGGCTTTGTCAGGATTAGGTTCGGCAATCTTGTACGGCAACAAAATGAAATTTCAGGATTATTTGAACATCCTAGGTGACCAGTACATCCATCTTTGGATTTTCATTTTCCTATTGGCTTTAGTATTTTTCAAGATAAGAGTTGCATCCACTAGTCCCATGTAGTGCAAGAGTGGTTCAGAGATTATGCAACATCATTTTTTTTGTATGGAGTTGCCTTCACAGTCTTCTGATTTTAACATTGCAAATTTGTGGGACCAACTAGAGAGAGATCTGCAAGTCTCAACATCTATTTTCTTCTTGATTGGAAGATGTTTCTCAACACTTGCTTGTACTCTGGATGAACATTTGTTTAGATTGTTTGCAAAATTATGCAGAACCTATGCCTCATAGAATAAAAGCTGTAATCAATATTAATCAAGTGTGGTCCAATAAGCTATTAGGCTTGATTGTTTTAGCAAGATCTATACTTCTTATGGGTACAACAAATATTTTGGCTGAGCAGTGTACTTTCATTTTAGAATAAATTGAACACCTATTAGATTATCCCCTAAAGGGCATTGGGCAAGGTTAGTTCAGTTGGTGTATTTTTTGATACAAGAACTTGCAACTCTAGAGGGGCACTGATCAGTTACCTCAGCTGTAGATAGGCCCTTGCAACTTCTATCTTTTGTCCTTACTTTGCATCCTTCAATTTTCATGCCTTCTAAGCTATCTCTTCTTAGTCATTTCTTTTTCTTATTCTTAACTTATCGTTTCTATGCACAGAAGATCTTGTGTGGGAAAACACTTTGTCCATAGATTTACTGTGTTTTAGTGTCTGTACTAAATGGGCCCTTTCTTTTGGTGTGACGTATAGTAGCCGGAGTCACTGAAACATTGCAATCTAAACAACTATTACTACCAAGACTACTAGACTATATTGTAATGTGTTGTAAACTTTTGTTCACTTGAATATTATACTTATTACTATTGATTTTTTTTATTGAAAATTATCAAGTTCTGAATGTTTCATTGACTACTGTGCTTCATTATGCACATGTGGTCAGAATTTGAACATGCTACATTGGCTAAAAATGTTAAAACTACAGTTTACACCAACGTGTTGTATGTTCTCTTTTTGCAAGTCCTCTTTTAAAAATTAAGATTAAAATCAGTAATTACAATAATGGTGTTAGACTGTATTTGATCCATTTGAAATTTGAGGAAGACTGTGGGTTTTTGGTAGCTGTATGTGTGGGTAATCTTTTGAAAAAGTTGAGTTTAACACATAAAATGTACTTAGTTTTTAAGATTTGAACAAAATCCAGTATGTGAATAGTTGTAAACCTCTGATTAATAATCATGTGTTTGTATAAACCATTTGTTGATGCAAGTTGAGTGGTGTGGTGACGCTGTCCTGCTGTGCTCAGAGCTGGAGGCGTGCGGTGTGCAAGGCAGCAGCTCACAGTACCTCAGCAAGGTGACATTCTCGGACAGCAGCGACACAGGCAGCATCAGTGACGAGCCAATCAACATTAGTGCTGGCCAGTTGTCTGGCAGAAGTAGTGCTGCTGAAGGGCGGCCCTCTAATGAAGAGTACCGCAAGAAGCTGCTCAAAATAGTTTTCAACTACACCCAAATGTTACTGTGCTGCCTGCGCTCCATATACAGACAGGGCTGTGTGCCTCCACCTCCTTCTTGGAACCACAAGATGCTATCCACCCTTATCAAATATGGCTACCATCCACCCACTAATCAGGAATGTGTTGCTAATATTCTGGCATATGCTTGCAAGGTGAGGGTTGCATAGTTTAACTCAATGCTCTTATAGGTTAATGTTGCATCCACTGTTGGAGGTGCTTCCTTATACATAATGACTAATATGTTCAATTGTTATCTTTCAATTGGGTGCTTTTTTTAGTAGAGCTGAAAGCTTGCTGAAATCGAACGTGGCTGTTAAAAATTGTATGTGCTATTAAAATTTATTTCATGATTTAATCATGTGCCAAATTGATCAGAAGTGCCTCCAGGGGTGGATGTGGCTGAAGGAGCATCCTTCACGTTACTTGATTTCCTGAATTTATATTTTTTTTCCTTGCTGTGGGTTTGTGTTGTTCAGCAATTTTTTAAAGCTCATTCTTCTTTTACTGAAAGCAATGCAAGCAGTTAGTTTATGAACATTCTGAGTGATACCTAGAAATATCCATTTCATTGGAGCTACTTATGGTAACCTTTTAAAAAGTTTAATTTTTTCTGACATGCTCTTTGAATTTCTATACATTACTTACCTTTGGCTGTGCAGTTTCACTCCTTCTCTTATTAGAGTTCTGTTGTGGAGTTTCGTTTGAAAAGTCTTTTTTTCTGGCTTTGTGCATTATACTTGTATTTCTTGTTTTAAAGAACAGCATTTCAGGTGAGCCCATATCTCGACAGTTTTGCATCACTAGAATACATGGCTTTAGTGGCCCTTGGTGTCCTAAAACACTGTGCCAATATCATTTGATCACCAGGCCTAGAGTCAAACATTCTATTCCCAGTGACTAGATTCTCATTGATAAAACATACAGTGTTGCACCAGTTACATTTCATATCCACGTAGAAGCTCTCAACAATTGCATGCTCAATTTTAGATTGTACAGACAATGCCCCAAAGTTAAGTTCCTGCGCTTATACCACTGTGTCTGCATTCTCCGTCCACCCAACATTCATACTTATGGGTGGTGACGGCTGACGTCATGGTAGTGTTCTCTTGAGGCCGACGTCATGATAATGCTCTCTCAAAGCTGACTTCATGGTTCTACATGCCACCACACTTCGTCTTAGTGTAGATGACATATATTATGATTTTAGGATATCTCTTTGTCATGCCTTCATTTATTCATATTAGTTATTCTTGTTTGTTTTGTGCTGCTATTTTATCATGTCATGTCATTGTTTTCACGTTGATGTCTCTTGTCATGTCATAATTCAAATTCACTGCTGTGCCTGATTAAGTATGATTGTATTTCACTTGCTGTGTTCCTTCCCTGTGAGGTTTGGTGTGCCAGGAATGTGACCGTGTCAGAGCCAGAGCTCAGGATCAATGCAGGGTGTGTGTCGGTTGTGTGTCAGTTGTGCCCACACGAGTGATGAAGAGGAAATCAAACCTTCAGACCAACTTAATGACTTAATGTCTTAAAAATACCTTACGTTTGTTATTAAAGGGCTTTGTTTTGTCAGAGTTCAGCTGTAATTCACATATGATTAGGAATCAACGATAGCTCAATTTCTAAATTCAATGAGGAAGTTTGCCTGAACTGTGGAAAGATCTGTGTCTTGAAGTAGGAATTTTCTGAATCAGGATGTCGATGGGATGGTAAATTGTCAATTAAAATTGTTGATTCATCCTGTTACAATAAGTGTTAGGAAAGCATGACTTCCCAAACAGGTTATTAATCATTAACCCTTTACCTACCAAATAGTTTTTGGCTAAACTTTACATTTAACTTTGCACAAAAAACCATCTGTAGTCTCACGTATATATGCAAGTAGGCCAGATTTAGCATTTTACAGAAAACGAGATACATTATGAAAGAGGACCTTACAATCCATATAGATGATAAAGAGTTTTAACAACTTTAGATTTGAAGATTTATTAAAAAAATTCAGAGTTGAACACAATTGTTGCTTGGCCCTGCTGCCATTTTCAAACGCCCTCTACGACTACAGTGCCATCTTCCCGCGCGCAATGTTGTGTGTCTGAATGTTTGTGCTGTAGAGGAACCTGCTGTGTTGGGGACTCTATGCATCTTGGACCTAGTGTTGGTTTCAGCCCTGCTTGTAGGTTTTTGAGAAAACGAGTACTAGTTGGTCTGGTCAGATAGTAAGGCAGTTCAGAGGTCTACCCATTGTGTCAGATTTCTGAACTACCAGTAATTATTTCCTGAAGGGCTTGTAGAAGAGGCTGAAATCAATACCAAGTCCAGACTACATGAGATCTAAAGTGCATCAAGTTCCTCTACTTGTACGCCCGTCTCTGGTGTGCGTGTGGAATGAATGCACCGCGAGAGGGCGTGTTGCTTGGAATAAATACACAGCGCACCTGCGCCCCATTAGGCAGTTTCTCATTGGTGCTGTTACAGAGCACTCCCACAGTGCCACGGGACTGCCGGCACATCAGCGTGCTGCGTGTGCTTAGTCACCATACTGTCGCAGTAAGTGCAGTGCTTAGTCACCATACTGTCGCAGTAAGTGCAGTGCTTAGTCACCCTACTGTCGCAGTAAGTGCAGTGCTTAGTCACCCTACTGTCGCAGTAAGTGCAGTGCTTAGTCACCATACTGTCGCAGTAAGTGCAGTACTCAGTCACCCTACTGCCGCAGTAAGTGCAGTACTCAGTCACCCTACTGCCGCAGTTAGTGCAGTACTCAGTCACCCTACTGTCGCAGTAAGTGCAGTACCTACACGCCGCACTGCCGCGTCCAGGCCAGAAGAGACACATTTCGCTGGCGTGAATGTCAGTTCGCTGATTTTTTTCTATCAAGGAGAAGACCAAAAGCTCCGATTTTATGATGAGCCAAAATATACCGTCAGGAAAATCTAATTCGTAGAATTCTGTATCAGAAGAACGTGGTCTAGCCTGATGCTGCCTCAGTGCCTGAAGGCTTGGACGCACCCCATTATCATACGTTTCCATGTGTCATGCTAAATATCGTAAATATTTCCTTCCAAGTCTCACTAAGTGTACGTTTGTATGTCTCTCACCACAGCCTCACATTTGTTCATCTCATCGGTTGAGTTTTGTCTCCGTGAACCGTTCGTTCCTTCCCTTCTTTCATTCTCCATTAGCTGACTTTTTGTGTTGGTTTTGTACCTCGTTTTCATCAAATTTACACGTGATAGGTTTCATTATGATATTGCGTCGAGCTTCCGTCGAAATATTCTTTTTCCAATCGGGTTTAACTTGAAGTTTCAATGTCTTTTTACAGTTGTAAACATTTGCTCGAGTTGCTTTTTAAGTATTGAGCATTTCTTTCTGCAGTTGCGTGGAGACTTGTACAGACTTTTGGCACTGCTACTTCGTATTTCTGTGCTTGCTACTGCTACTAACTCGCTCTATTCAGTAGTTTCTGATCTTTGTGTTAGGTTCGTTAATTCTGTGCCATATTTTATGCCCCTAGTTGAAATGCCCCTATGACGTTTTTTAAACAGCCTGTGAAGGAGATTTTTTTGCTTTTGAGTTGACCTTTTTGAGCCTCTTGGAGGATGTGAGTGCCATGGATATTTTTAAATTTAAGGGATTTATTGTCCCTAAAAATGCATTGATGTAAATTAAAGCCGATATTTCTACATCCAACAGTCCTTATGCTTTCAGTTCGCCTTAGTCAAAATCATGTACAAATGTCGACTGAAACAGCAACAAAATCTTGTTTTTGGACTTATAAATCAGTTACGCTAATGCCGACTCTCGGCAGGGCTAATGGAATATTACTGGAACCTCGACTTACAACACCCTTCCACTGACGAGAAATTCTCTATATGAACAAAACATTATCGGAAAATTCATATCCGCCTACTATTGATTTCGAACTACAATTAAAAATTGGCTTAATTCGTATATGGACCCAAAGTTGCTTATTGTTCGTAATGCGAGTTATCCGTGAGTAGAGACGGGTCCGTAAGTCTAGACTCCATCTGAGCTGTGGCACCGACTCAAATGTAACAAACTCGGCTGTCCTCGAGTGTGCTGAGCTACTCCATGCAGTCGGTGCCAGTCCGAGTTGGGGTTATTCGTCTAGCTGAGCCTTTCTTCGGCAGACGATGACTGTAGCTCATTATAACTGCGCTTGTATTTTCCTTCTTTAGACGAGTAAATTGGCCTAATATTTGAGTTTAAGATGCAGATTCAAACTAGTTTATTCATACTCATTTGACTTCCATCGGTATAAAGCGGATACTCTGGAGTGTATTTAATGAAATAAAAACTCCGTGATGATTGCAGGACTTTTTGTCAATACTTATATCACTGTAGGCACCCCTGAAGTACTTCATTGTACTAATATAATGATTTGTTGAGCTTGTCAACATCAATTTGCTGTTGATATTACCTGGTTGTACACCTGTTGGCTTTCTTATAATTTCCGGGTGAATATATTCTGTGGAAGTTACATGCAGAAGAGGCTTTTGCTTGAAAGCGTGGTATTTCCAAGTGTGTTTCAGGACGTTGGCCTATTTCGCTGAGACGCTTTTATTCAGATAACAAGTCTAGAACCTTTACGATTCGCCTTTGTCCACGTAAATATGTACAAGACCACTTGACCCCTGAGCCAGTCCACCTCAAATAGCAGTGTTGGCGTGGTGACGACATGGTTCATCTGAGAGATGAAGATGACCGAGCTTGCCTGATGCGTCAGACTTGCACGTATAATGGAAGAGGACAAAGATGCAGATGACGTCAATATTGCAGATATGTATAAAAATAGAAATGCAAGTACCTAAGATGATAGAGAACAACGATGCAGAAAACAAACTGCAGGTATAAAAAAAGGGAACACAGATGACGATATCAATGATGTAGACGTGAAAATAGACGTCAAACCACGCACGGGGGTGACGACGCTTGCCTGTGCGTGCAGTGCGAGGAGCAGCAGAAGCAGCTGGTGGAGGCCGGGGCCGGGCAGCTGGTGGCCGCCATGATCAGGTCCTCCCTCACCACGGTGCAGCTGCCCGCCCTCCACTGCCTCACCGCCCTCGCTAAGAAGTGAGAGCTCTTCTCAGGGATTATTTCAGATTACATGCTTATTTCTTGGCTTGTATCGCATTGTTCGTAGCTCTGTTTCTTTGTGTCGCTCTTTAGATCTCTATTGCCTAGTTTGTATTGGTTTGATTTATTTTATAGTTAGTATCAGTTTTCCTTAGTTTGTGTCTTGGTTGCTTAGTTTGTATTATTGTTTCTTAGTTTTTGTCATTATTTTTTAGTATTTAGCTTCATTCCTCAGCTCATACTAGTTCTCAGTTTTTAGCTTTTAAGTGTTTCTTTGTGTCATATAGGAGACTCGAAACAGACTTTGATTTCAAGAAGCTTGCAAAGAACCAGCTGTGAGGATATCTCTAAATTATGCCGCTAAATCCATTTCGTATGGAGTGGTTTCTTTAAGGTTGCATAACACACTTCCTAACGTCAGTAAACCATGAGCACGCAAACCCACCCTAGGATCGTAGCTTCTGTCTCTTCGTGAGCATATCACCAGGAAAAAATACTGCAGTAATTTTACTGGGCCAGCAAAGGGCTGTTGTAGTAACCTGTAAATAGTTGGCTAGGTGCCACTTTGATAGAACGAATATGCATTGCATGCCATTTCTTAGTGTGTAAATTTATGTGTCAAAATTTGCCTATTTAATAAGAAACCTTAAACTTTGTCTGAGTCTCAATGAGCTAACTCGACTTAACCCATTAGTGCTGTGAGGTCTGTGGAGTCTGAAGTGTGCCCCGTGTGCAGCAACCCTGCCGTGTCCAAGGAAGTGGCGCGCATCAGCCACTGCGGCGTGCCGCTACCTGACCGCCTGGTGGACCTGCTCAGCTGCCACACGGAGCTGGCTGTGCAGCTGGCGGCCGCCACAGCCCTTGTGTGGCTGCACAGGGGTGGCGCCCTCAGCCACTCCGACCCGAGAATACGTCACAAGACGCTCCAATGTCTCGTGAGTTGCTGGAACTGCTGGAGGGACACCGTCGAGCGTGGCAGCAGCTACTGGAAAGCGTGGCAATGTTCCCCAGTCTATGACTTTCTCACCGGAGTATCCACTCCGGGGAGAAAGTTATTGACTGGGAGAAAGTTACAGACTGGGAGTAAGTTATGGCCACTTATCATTTTGACTGCCCAAGCGCCTCGGCGGTGATATCGGCGCTTCGGCGGCTAAAATTATAGATGCTCGGTCAAAAATAGATTAGCTTTAAAAAAATAGAATGGGTGTAAGGGAGCCTGTTGCACCGTAAACCCAGTGAACGTACGGTGGACCTAATGTTGATTTGACCTGTCTGTGGAGGTATTTCAGGAAGCTGGTAGTGGAAGTACAGAGAGGGTTGAAGCCAACATTAGGTACGGAGTGCACAGGGGCAAGGTACAACAGGCTCTCCTGGGTGAAGCTTGTACTTCACGTCTAAGAGGAAAAACTTGGCAGTATTTTTTCAAGCAGTAAACTTTTCATATCATGTCTGCACGTGGTAGCATATGGTGAAATGCGTCGTACACTGCTAACACTGTTTTTTTGCCTAACTATTGCTAAATTGCTAATAATGGTATCTTTTCTCACTGGAAAGTTGAGTTTGTACCGCGTTCTCAAGGAACTTTTGCAGCTCGAGCTCGGCAAAACCTATTCATTGGGCGGAATGAGACCTTAGTTCATTTTGTATTTTTCACCAATGATACCTGATGCAACTGCTTTGAAACTGCCCGTTATCTGTATGATTAAAATAGCCAACGCCAATGTCCGTATCATGAGCGTGGTTTATACTTGTATGCCTGTACTGGGTGAAAGCGAAATTTAGGGCACTTGGTGTATCTCATGAGCCACACGTGGCATGCCCCAAGAGCCTCACGTGGCATGCCCCAAGAGTCACACGTGGCATGTCCAAGCGTCTCACGTGCAGAAATGTGCGCAGATCAGACTGTGTGCGTCGGACCGCCCCACGTGGCTGCGCGTGGAGGCAGCGCGGGAGCTCGCCCACGTGACGGAGCGCAGCGAGGACCTGCAGGCGGCGGCCGCCATCACGGACCACCTTGTGCCCTCCCTCAAGGAGTTCCTCTGCCACGTCCCTGCCGACGCTGAGCAGGCCCCCAAACCTGAGTACCTCAGTCCCAGTGTGAGGACCGAGTGCCCTCCGTGCCTTGAGTGCTGAGCAATGGCGGCGCTATGAGCACCGAGTGTGAGGGGTCTTTCTGGTAGTTCTGAGTGCCGAGTGTGAGGGGTCTTTCTAGTAGTTCTGAGTGCCGAGTGTGAGGGGTCTTTCTAGTAGTTCTGAGTACCGAGTGTGAGGGGTCTTTCTAGTAGTTCTGAGTACCGAGTGTGAGGGGTCTTTCTAGTAGTTCTGAGTACCGAGTGTGAGGGGTCTTTCTGGTAGTTCTGAGTACCGAGTGTGAGGGGTCTTTCTGGTAGTTCTGAGTACCAAGTGTGAGGGGTGTTTCACCCTGTGCATAGATTCCCCGTGCTCCAAAGTCCATACTAAATTATCCCTTCTCTTTCGGTGCGAGATAGTCTGAGTTAGTAAAGCGCTGCTATCCTCATTACCACTTCTAAAACAAACGCTAAAGTCGTAAATTTTATCGCTAAAACCATATTTCTTGTCGCTAAAACGTGTAAAAAGGGTTATACCGAATTAAAGGTTGCTCCATGGTGCAGTGGTGACTCCGTCTGCTCACGAGTGAGGAGGACAAAGTTTGACTCTCGGCTGGGGAGACGAATTCTTGTGGAGCCACGGAATGCTTCCCATTTGGAAAGGAAGCTGGAACCTTAAATTCTTCACTTCAGTCATGCATCATTAATCATAGGGCATTCAAAACCCGATATTGCACAGCCGTGAACTCTGATACGGGAATAAAAATCTCTTCCTTCCCTGTGTGGCAGTCGTGTGGCCAGTTCGACGAGCCAGAGCTGCTGTGCGACCTGATGTGCGAGGCGGCGCTGCTGGTGTACGCTTCGCTGGCTGCCAACAACGAGGTCGTCAGGCAGAAGGTGGTCAAAGGCCAGGGCCTCATCGAGTGCATCTGCACCAAGCTGGAGACCGGCACGCCTGCGCTCAAGCTGGCCGCCGTGCGCTGCCTCCACTCTCTCACGCGCTCCGTGCACACGCTCCGTACTACATTCCAGGTGTGTACTCCACTCTGTACACAAGCTGTGTACTCCACTCCGTGCACACACTCCGTACTACATTCCAGGTGTGTACTGCACTCCATACACAAGTTGTGTACTCCACTCCGTGCACACACTCCGTACACAAGCTGTGTACTACATTCCAGATGTACTGTATTCTGGCGAGGGCTGCTTTCCTGATACGTGTAAGTGTGCATTCTGCTATGTAACCGTTTAAGTTCTGAAAATACTATCAAATTTCATAGAAAATCAGTATAACTGATACCGAACCTTTCGTAAACTTTTTGCGGAAGTAAACGATACCCGGTTATTAAAGTATTGTACTCAATTCCGTTGGGAGATTATGGTGCCATCAGAAAGTTCCAATGCAAATTGGACTTCGACGAATCGATTCCCCTGCACTCTATTGTTCACAGATAACTGAGATATGAAGAAAGAACACCCGGTTACTATATATTTATTAAATGCGTCTTCGTGTTTCACATGTCAGAATGTAATCTGACTAAGTTTTACCATTCTTTTCCCTAGGACTCTTTTTATAAACTCCTCGATGCCATTATCGCTGCCGTCGAGCACAGCGATACCTCTAGATGACATGCTAGGACAGAAGTTCTTAACTTTGTTGAAGGGACCGGACCTAGCCAGCTGCATACATGCATTCTGCAAATACATACTTTGTTATTGGGAAAATTGATTGTCCAGAACATACGTGTATACGTATTTTATTAGTGCACAAAAAGTTTGTCTTGACTTCGGTCTAACCCCTGAGACCGACTCGCCGAACCCAAGCTAGGAACGACTGCTCTAAGGCTTCTTAGAAGCCTCCGAATGTAACGTCATTCGCAGTACGACGTGTTACGTTTTTACATTATAACGCTTAATATTCCCGGGATATTGCGTTATTTGCATTAGAACTTATTACATTACCAGGTCAAGATGTTTGCATGAGAACATGTTGCAATCGCATGGTAACACATTATTCGTATGAGAAAATGTTACTGTCGCAAGACAACACGTTGTTTTGTTTAGAACATGTTATATTCGCAGAACAACAGTCTACATGAGAACATGTTCCATTCGCAGGACAACAGTCTACATGAGAACATGTTCCATTCGCAGGACAACAACGTCTGGCATGTGCTGGTAAACATCCTTCAAGACCCGACTGCTGACGACGAGCTGACGGTGTCGGCGCTGTGTGTGGTGTGCAACTTGTCCCTCCAGTTCAGCCTCTCCAAGGAACACCTGCTCAAGTCAGGCATCATCGCCATACTCGCCAAGTTCACCAAGAGCGAGAATTTACAGTTCAAGTACAACGCGCTGTGGGGGCTCATGAACATCGCGTACCTGGACGAGCTCTCTGTCAAAGTAGGTGGCGTTCCCCGTGTCAGGGCACGGCTGGTCGTGTCTTCCTCTTGTCACGGATCTGTTGATATTTTCTGCCTCGCGAAGCGTGTTTGTCTCGGAAGTTCTTTGAACCATTTTTGTTTCTGTCTACGGAGGTTGTTTGAATTAGGTATGCTTCTACGAACTACTCTGAAACGATTGAGAAACATTTCATACTTGAATCAATTCTATGTATATCATTGTAGTTTCCTCTTAGGAAACTACATGGAATAAGCAATAGGGTTAGGTTAGTCAGGTTTGTCTATCACATGTCATAAAGACTGGCGTCCCTAGGGGGGCACTGTTAAGTTACCTCAGCTATAGATAGGCCTTTGAGACTTCTATCTTTCGTGTCCATTTTACTTTTTTCAACTTTCACATCTTTTTGCTATTTATATTTTATTTTTATTTATGATTTTCAACTTGCTGTCTCTATGGGAAGGGCATCCTTTATGGGACCGCACAACTTGTGTATAGGTTCCCCTTTCTTTATAATCTATACTAAATAACCCCTTCTTTTGCTTTCTTTGAATCACATTTCATTTTCATAGGAAGCTTTAAACTAGCTAATAATCTAATCATTGTAGTTCTAAAATGCTAGAGAGCCTTCATGCGGTAAACTAAATAAGAAACCTCTTTTAGCTGGGGTTTCATTTAGTTTAGCTTAGTTCATTTACACCTTGAGCGTATATTGCTCAGACTCTCAGAGTGCATTGGGCTGTTGTGCTATTCGGCATCAGTCTCAGACGTCTGTAACCTTGAGGGGCTTGAAGTACAAGTCATCCATTCATATAACCTTGAAGTCACCCATTCTAGGAGTTGAAAACTTGTTCTTTGACCATTTGAATACTTCAGGGGCACTCAGTCTCAGCTTAATTTTTGCGTGGTATGACTGTATTTTTACATTTTCTCAGAGAATAACTATCTGGACTTTCTTGCTACACTGAGGAAAGAAATGCTGTGCTTTTGGCATCTCACTTACAAAACACACTGGTCATTAATATTGATCTTTAAAACTTTTTGATCCTCTATAGTTAGAAGTTAGGCAATATTCTGAGTTTTGAATGCAATTAGAAAACTATTCAAATGTCTGGGACTCGGAGGGTTAAATACTGTCACACCTAAGCCCTATGCATGGATTCTACTTGCAGGAGACCATCCTGAAACATTTATCAGTAGACGAAATGTTCAATTTGGTGTCAACGAACAACGTCAACCTGGTGTGCAAGACCCTCGGCCTGCTGCGTAACCTGCTCAGTCCCAAACATCATATCGACTCCATCATGAGCAACAACAGCAATGCCGTCCTGCAGGTGTGTTGTTGACCATTGGCATATACGATCCCGTTATAAAATGGCAAAGCGACAATATATCAAATGAGTCAATTCTTTTGACTCAATTCAGCCGAGCCTCTGACCTAATTTTTTAGATTTTTTACGTCTGCAAGGCCGTAGTATAGGACTTACTAAACAAATACACGACCTCAAAGCTGACTTGATGCAAAAATATTTTGGTCTGCAAGGACATTACCTGAGAGTATAAATTTTTTACTGAAGGTAAATTTGCTACAAAGATATTTCTGATTTGCAGCACATGAGCTACATCATCACTTTTTTCCTTAATGCTTCGCGTAACGAAATATATCGAGCTTGTTGTAGAGCGTTTAAAAGTTTGCGAATTTCGTAAGTTTTTGATGTAATAAATATTCAGCGTTTTGGCTAGTGGGGAGCCACTAACGCAAAGAATCTTATTCATGCCAATCTTTAGAGAAATTTAATCCATATCTGATCATTTGTCTTCTTTTGCGGCAGATGATCATGCCGTGATGATGGATTAGGTCTGTGTATGTTGCAGCAGCTATGACATATTTAAGCGAGCACGACTACGCTTGTGTTGAGAGAAGGGTTTTGTTGGATACCTCTACTTAGCATTTTGACGCCTCAACTTCGTATTGCAGATCATCATCTGGCTGTTGGAGGGCAGCCTGTGTGCCGAGGTAAAGGAACAGGCTCTTTGTGTGCTCGTCAACATCGCCAACGGAGAGAAGTCCAAAGAGGTGCTCATCGGTAACGACGACATCCTCAAGAAGCTTTACAATTACATGGTCAGCACTGTATAGGGATCAAAAATATCGGTAACGGTAATGACGGACCATCAATGGTAATAACTGGTAATTATTCCTCGCAACATTTCTTCTGTGAGTACTGACTAAAGTCCTACTTCTTACTTCTTCGTCCATGTTATTTTCGTGCACATTCTTTCAGCCAATTTTTCCGAGCTTCATTGTGTTGTGAACACTTCACTTCGTCTTTCTCTTCTCTTTTAAAATACTGCACGCATTGGACTTTCTCTCAGACATCACCAATTTGAGATGGGGGTAATGAGGACAAGCTGAGAGCATGGCGCAGTAACAGAGCAGCAAGTCACCACAATTCCGTTATACGAGCGGAAAGCCGGCCCTTAACTCGTGACGAGCTGCTGCACTCTACAAGTGTCAGCTCCCACTCAATGCATTTTACGTTCTTTGGACTTGAATTTAGCGATCTGTGCGAGTACATAATTTGACACTGCCAGGTCAAGTTTAAAGCCATGTATTATTCAGTAAGATTTTGTATGTTTTGTGTCTTATGGAATTTGTTTACATTATCTTGGTTTTCGACATTCATATCTATCCACTTTATAACTGAAGGCTTATCAAACTCTTGAATGTAAAATAAAATTATCTGAGAAATACGACATATAGGCTAGAGACTATAAGAACACAGTTGGGTTAAAAATTTGATTTCATAGCCTGATCTCATGAGGCCACTGGCATGAAGTATAATGGGTTGGCCTACCGTCCGGACAGAAAGGATTATCGTACAGGATAACGCAAAAAAATCTGGTAGAAGGCTTAGCAAATACTTGACCTTCTCGTATTTATGTTACAAAACGAAAATGCACCTAATTCCCTGTCGACACGTCCAAGTTACCTGAAATATAGTTTAAACCTTCAACCAAATTTTTTTGTATGACTTCATCGCCACAATCCCGTGGGTAATGCTCTCACCACACGTGCAGCGTCTGCAAGCTCCAAGCCTGCAGACGGCGGCCACGATGTGCGTAGGGAACCTGGCCGACACGTCAGATCCCAACCCTGTAGAGCGGCAGCTGCGGCTCCGCGAGGCGCGTATAGAGAAGGCTCTGGAGGGGCTGCTGAGCACACCTAACGCTGCGCTGTACGACAAGTGAGCGCATCACGCCACGTTCAGGGAGACCATTTGTAGGGTGTTCCGCCTATTGTGAGTAATACATGTTCGTGATGAGAATGTAATGTTTGTTGCTCTGCTGTAAAATGTTCCGTATGACACTACATAAGTATTCTGAAAAGAAAAATTAAAACTCGATAAACCGGAGCGCAGATAAATGGTAAATATGGTAGAAGCATGGTCTCACGCTTGAAAACGGTAAAGTGTCTCCCAATTTAAACCACTATTCCTAGTTCTCTGACCTAGTCTTGTCGGATCGATGGCTTCCCCCACCTTGTACGAGCGTGAGCGAGAGGTGTAACAGCTAGGATGTCAATTGTATCAGACGATGGTGAAATGATGTAAAATTAGTCATCCGTCATCGACTGGGAGCTCTTTTTTATTGTTTGTGTTATGAGGCAAACTGTCGAGGTTCTACTGGAACATTTCTCGCTCAGGTCCACGTGGGTGCGGTGTTCCCCTTGCAGAGCCTGAGGTGTGATCTTTTGAGCATGTTTCACATGGAGAATTTTCAGTGTTTTATTTACGGGTTTTGTTCTGTCTGAGCTAGCTATTTCAAATCATTTTGATCTTAAAATTCTAAACTCATTAATTAAATAGTATTTTCTTTAGTATTTTCTCTCGTTTTTGCGTACAGAAATTTTACTCTAAAAATGGCTGTGTTATAAATATTCATTCCACAGCTGCTTTTAAATTGATGTAATATATTCTAATGATATGCTGTTGGTGGCCGTTTCTTTTACATTTTAAGGCCTCTCTTTGCTTTCACTCGATTGTTATTCTTTCACGTTTGAAACATTCACCTGTTTTTTCATGCAATGTATTGGAAATACCTTTGTGGGTTTCATGCAAGTGAAGTTCATTCCTGAGGCTCCGAAGCATAATTGAAGCGCAAAATACAATTCTCAAATGAAATATACATTTTAAGTGAAGATTGTATAGCGTATAGGGAAAAATGTATTTTAAGTGAAGAATGATATTTTGCAACTTATTCGTTAATGTAAATATGCTTTCATGAAAATCGAAAATCAACTGCACTGCGCATCATCTGAAACGTTTCGGAAAAACACGTGATGGAAAGCATTGCAACTCGTTTGCACCATGTATATCGGTCTTCTTCATTTGTCATAGCTCCAAAATTCAAATACTCGCTTCAGTGTTACTCTTTCTGCATGCTTCTTTCATGCGTTCAGGGAAATTTTCTCCCTGACTTCCATTCTGTGTTGTCATTCTTGGATTCAAATGATTATTTTTTAGTGCGTTTCGAACCCATTGACAATTAATCAAATGTTGTAAAGGTATCGTCTTTGGTACAGGGTGACACTGAAAAATGGGAACTTTTTGAATGCGTAGAGCAGCCATGTACAGTTGGTGGTAAAACTAATTTGCAAACATTGATGACTTGGATTACTGTCTCTTAAAAGGCACATTGTAGTGGTTCAATTGCTGTTGGTAATATTTTCTAAATTAATTTTTTGTGTTTTTTAATAGTTACCGTTTTTCTGCCACCCTGTAAAAAAGTTCTCTACTTAATTTGGCCACCGTATCTCATTTATTTGATTACACTGTCGGAGTCGAGCATTGAGCGGTCAGCTGAGGCGAGGGATTCGTTCTTACGAATTCATGCCAAACGAATATGAATCTCAAAAAATGCTCGCTGCTCTCCTGCAAACATGTTTTTTGTATTCAAGTTCTGTAACTTCTTCTTTTGCGGCAAATTCAATCGTACATTGCAGGCAAAGTGACCGATGTATTTGATCGCATCGTCATAATGAGATACGGTAATGTGCTCGGAATACACTTTTCATTGTTTTTCGAATTGTTCTATATTTCAGGAACTAGTGAAGAAGTAAATTTCAAATGAGCGTATGGCAAAAACCGATAAATCATACTGCAGAGCTAACAAAACAATTTTTCGATGATATTTGTACAAGCTACTCGAGACAATGATGAAACATTAACAGCTTGTGAAATCTACCTAACTGTGACCGAAATTACAAAGTATAACTGAGGAGACATCACAAATCAGGTTTTGCATGGAAGTGTGAAGCTATGTACTTGTAGAAAACCCTACATCAAAGTCACTTTCTGCCTTCCTTTACAGAGTAAAATACGCTCTCGACTTGTTCAAATGCACCAGCTCAACGTCGTCAACCGTTGGTCTGTCAACCATCACCACCAGCACCTCATCCATTGGGAGCAATTCGGCCAGTAACGGAAGCTCCTCTGCATCGTCCACCCCCGGCCCGAATTGGCGGAGCGCTGACTCGGGGCCCTAGAGAACTTCTCGAAAGTTTTCTCTCCGCGTTACGTTGCTGTTTTTGTGGTGCCTTCCAAAATTCATAGGAATCTGGTGTACATTTTATTTCCGAGAGATGAAATTTTAAACAAGTTCCCGAGGAGGTTGTGCCTGAGCGTCATTTGAGGTTGGATGATTGGAAACGTCTGAAGCTAACACGCCCATGAAGCTTGGGGGCTCAAAGTGGTGTGCAGGGGTTTAATTATTTTATGGTATACAACACACGATGTTACGCGCAACTTATTTGATTATAAGCTAAGAAAATGAGGTCCACATATAACACAACTGAGCCTGACTCTCCGGTTATAAACTGAATAGCAACGTAAATACGGGAGTATTTGAATATTTGGGATATAATTTTTGTGGCAATGTAATTAACGAGTAATTGTACTACGTGTAAACGAGTGCCTGATTTCAGGCCATCATTTTCGAGGAAAAATAAAAATTTATTCGACTAAGTTCGGAGTCGTTTAGGTGATTTGAGCGTGTGAAAAGAACGAACGAACATCGCGTGTTGAAGATTTTATGATTGAAAGTGCTAAAAACTTGGGCTAGAGGTAAACTTAAGTATGAACTGATATATGAAACGAATAGAGTTAGAGAGGCACAATCGCTAGAAAATGCAGCAGAGTCAACCGATGCGTTTAGGCTTTTTTTGTTAATCACAGAAGATGTGCAAGTTTTCTGACGAGGTACTTGAAAGAAGGGCGGGTGTGCAGTGTTGTACGATTGCGCTGATTTACTTGCGGAGGCAGAAGCTTAGTGCCGTGAAATGTTATTTCGCTGGGTAGATTTTTACAACAGTGCTGTCATGCATGGTGGAGTTTTAGTTATACTCAGCGTCGAGTTGATCCAACGTTAGAATGGACGTGCAGTCTCATTACGTATTATTTTGATAAATAACTAAGGAAGGCTTGAACTTCGTAGGTTTTGTAGTTCATATTACTGAGAACCTTTGAATTTCGTTGTGATTCCTAGCATACCTGAGAATTTTGGGCATTTCTCGTAAATATGCGTGAAAAGCTAGCCGCCGGTGTTCATCTCAATAGAAACAAAATAATAGTTTTGCCTGGTGTAACTGATGCAGATCTCAGGGAACTTTAGGCGTGTTCTTTGTGTAGAAATCTCTAGCTGAAAGATCAAGTAGATTAATATCCCGTGAATGTACTAAGTTCTATTTTGTCTTTTTTAGCTCTGAAAAAGATCCATATCTGCTATTTCTTGGCCTACTCGCTATTGTGTAATGCGAGACTGATTTACTACTCACTTATGAATCCGAAGTAATTATAGCTGTTCCATTTATTTTCTTCGATTACTTTTTAAGGTTACTTCGTTCCTTCCTACATGCTAAGTTTGTATGGATGATATATTTAATGAGAGGCTGAAATTTCTGTCAGATCATTGATCGTGACCAAGATTTCTTTCAAGAACATTAGCTTATCTTAGGCATTTTGCTGTGGTTGCTTAAAGGCTTACGATTACTGAAGTTCTGTCGAACTAACATGATGCGTGTCCCAGCGTTGAAAGTTTGTGTTCCGTTGTGAATAGATAGGCCCGTCTGATCCGGAATGTTTTCCTCATCAAAAAGTGAGCAAGGTAGTCTTAGTGGGAGAAGAAGGAAATTTTGGTGGGAGGCTGAGGTAATTTTGGCCGTAGAGTGAGGTAATCTTGGTGGGAGAGGGAGTTTACCGCCAATGTTAAAGATGCAATAGAGCAGTCGTCTGCAATGCTATCTCGCCAAATCGATATTACGTGTATTTAAAATTCTATGTTGTAAAAAATTGTGAATACATTTTTCTTTGTAGTTTATGTTGTGCGAATTTATTGTTTTGCTCTTTTGTAGATTTTTTTTTTCATTTCATGATGTTAGATTCGGTCTTGAAATTAAGGGTCAAGTTATGTAGAGTATACTGGATGAAAATTTACTTCTAGGATGTAATGTTATGACCATTGCAATCACTACTTCGCAATGAAGTATTCTTTGAGATCCAAACGTAGCGCCGTATTTTATAGATTTTTAGAGGCTTGCTATGACTTGCAAAGACTGTGAGTAGATTTGAGTCGCAAGCATATGAGAAGTACAGTAATTTTGTAGCGCTTTGTGTTCCGTGTGTTGTTATTTGATGTAATGGTGCGTGGAAGTACGGCGGTTAAGTGTCAAGCAGATCGGAAAAGTTTTGCTACTGGACTCTTTTAATAGCAGAACGTCTAGTTCACTTGCTTTCAAAAAAGTTCATAATTGTTTGGTTAAAAGAGGGAGAACAAAAAACAGGAGAGTAAATTTAAATCGACTTAAAGCGTGTGTTGGGGAAGTGGAATGGTTGGTGGCTTTATTTATAATGTTTGCCACGTCAGGGTGTAAAACGTGCTCGCAAATTAAATGAATATGCATGTAGGAGAATGGTTATTTAATTATGACTCAATCTGTAAAAGAAGAATTTTTCAGTCCAGACTATGCGTCTTTTAAAATCATCTCCGAAATAATAAATAGACATTATTTTATTCTGGGTGCAAATATTACTTCTCTTGTTTAATACTCGTTAAGGTCCCTCTCTTCTGTCAGCAGTTGGACCTATGTATTTATTGGAGAGGCGCATGGGGACGACCTAGATTGTGACTTTTTTAAGTAATCTCTAAGGAAATGTGCTCAGTCGAAGCACTTGTGTCCGCTTCTATGTATTTTTACTCTTAGCTGTGTAACATAAGCTTACTGGCGAGGCTTGCAACTTTCAAAGTGTATAAATTTTTAACAAGAGAACGCTGTGTTTCGCTGCCCTCTGCTCTTGCGTTATGTGGGTGATGTCGTCAAACGTGTGGACGCGCTGTGTCTTCGAGCTTGCAAAACATCGAGTTTGTTCAATGAATTCTTTATATTTTTGGCGAGTAGCTTGCCGATTAGGTTTCCGAACTAGAAGTTCCGTTCTACACAATTATTTTGTGGCATTTTCTTGCCTTAGCTGTCGACAAAAAGACAAAATTTCATAATTCGTAGAACGATGCCTATTTTCCGAAACGGACACCCATATATTTTCCTATTTATTCAAACGATTTATGGATCCGAACAATTTAAGCAGATTACGTACTCTTCGATTCATTCATGGTGTACAGTTTGTTTGCCACGTCACTTCCTTATATTCATCATTATGAAGCCCAACAGAACGGTTTCGTTTCAAATTCATAAAAATTTACGTGCAAATCGCATGACTACGAACACGCTACACACGACATGTGTGGATGCTGAGTGGAGACGAAAACGAAGAAAGCTCCCTGTTTTAGAAGACAATATAGCAACATGAACGACCCACGCACCCCATTCTTGAGTTTTTACCCAAGTCCCATGCTATCAGACACTAATCACGCACAGGCACCCTAGCAGACATGAAATAAGGGGCCTGGATAAGCCAAAGAATGGGAAGTATTACTAGCACCTGTGTTCTTATCGGAGGTAGGCTGTCCGAGTGTAAGTAACCCCTTCCTCGGTAGGTTTTTTGACAAACGCTAGCTATAATCGGGTGATTTTTGGAACTTTTCTTCATATGCATGAGGACACTGTGAAATGGTCAGTCTGTACCGGAATAGGTCGTAGAAGGACGAGTAAATTCATTCACAACATATTTAGTCAAACTCGGAAATGTGATAAGTTTGCTTGCCCAAAGTTAAGAAATACTAATTAAGTTAAACCAGTTAATTCGTCCTTGCGGGTGATGGGGTCAATGGCATGAAACTATACTTTTCTGTACGGTTTTGTGGACAATAGCACTTGGAAACATAAGTCGCGAGGATCTATTTTCTTGGTCTCTAGGTCGTTAGCTTCATCCAGGATGTATGAAACAAGTTCGCTGCCGCATGACGCACATGTACTAATTGTCATGTGCGTCATGTACTAATTTGCTACTTTCACCTCAATTTAATGATGCTCAATTTTCAGCTCAATTATTTAGCTACGTTCAATTACTATCATTAGCTCGAGCCTTTGACGCACATGTGCGTCTTCGTTGGAAGGTTTGGGCTGCCAGTGCTTCCTCTCTGTAGAATCACTACGATAAGAAATGTTGCGATTTAAATGCTTATTGATAAAATCAATTATGATGGTATGGAACAACGACATTAACTTTCATGATGCCAGGAAAATTTTCAAGTTGGAAGTAGCAGAAGCATCGTCAGCGGAATCATTACGTGTCTTTTTCTCGCCTGTCAATCCATTTTGTACGTTAGGGTTTGTATTGTTCTGCGTGTGATCTCCGTCCGACTTTTCCTGAAATAACATTTTGTGGTTACTGATTTGTTGGAAAG
>VOMN01129013.1:0-25097 GCA_014899125.1 Orchestia grillus | reverse complement strand
CCTACCTCTATTGCCCATGGCCTATCCTATGCCCCCTGAGGGGGGCGCGGTAACGTTCATGTAGCATACACCGAGATCACTGGATAAAAGTTAAAAGGTAACGTACGGCACATACGCGCGAAGTTACTCTGACATATGATAGATGCTGTTACTTTGAGTATTCTTCTTTTAATTCTAATATTACAAGTTAATTGGGACTTCTAGTTTCAGTTTGTGTCACAAAAAAGTTGTTCGCCAGATGAAGCCAGACTAACTGAGAATCATACCGACAACTTTATAGTTGTTGTATAGCTTCGTTGAAATAGTGATACCCCACTAGTTTTCCTTCATCTCTTGAAAGCTTTAGAAGAGGCTTAGCAACAGTTCAGAGATTGAAATATGTTGTTCCAAGTAATGCCCACACCATGACAGTCGTTCTTCAAAAGCTTTCAGTGCTCATCAAGGCCATTTGATATCAAACAGCCAGCACATTGAAGATCCTCCATGCACACATAGATTGTGTAACTTGGACCACAGTCTAACAATTGAGGTGCACACCTATACGAGCTGTGGCCTCTCAAAAGGAGGGGAGAAGAGGAAGCAAAGGGAATGAATATATTACTAATGGTTAAAAAGTGCCGTCATGACGCTAATTCCGTTATCTGTTTTGGCGCATTTTCACTTCATTTCAAAACAGTATTGTTGCTTTCGGTACTCTTACACACATCAGTAATTAAACATTCTTGCCAGAAACACGGCTGGTTCTGTCCTGAAAACTTCATATCGTTCAACAGCGGACTACTCTTGCTTTCGGTACTCTTACACGCATCAGTAACTAAATATTCCGGGATTTTTGTGCGTAATTGCTCCTACGTCAAGCATAGCTAGTTTGAATGTCAAGTGTTGATTTATATTTTCTGGACAAAAATGTTCCAGAATTGGTTGATCATTGATTATTGAAAAGTTCAAAGTTCCCTATCCACAAGAAATGTAATCCAATGAGAGCAAAGAGCAAAAGGGACAATTAAGTAAATATGGACTGTAGAAAACATGGAATTTATGCATAGGTGTGTTCCCACAACGGATTCCCTACGCATAAACACAGGAAGTTAGAAGGAAAAGAAAGAAATGACATAGAAGAGATAGTAAAGAAGGAATGAAAATTGGAAGAAGCAAATTGGGTAACCAAAAGGCCTACCTATAGCTGAGGTAACCTGATAATGCTCCCCTGGGGTCGCTGGTCTCCACAGCATACGATAGACAGATCTAAAAATTCCTAACCCTATTGCCTATCCTATGCCCTTGATAGAAAATGATCCAGAAAATATTGTTACAAATGACGATCAAATTTTCATTATCACACGATTTCATAATGGTGATAAAATAATAACATGCGTGTAATGTTAACCATATAGCTAACTCAGGAGTATACAATACTACATCATTAGTGTTAAGAGTCTCCTTAAAAACGAAGGTTTTACAGATCGTCAAGACTGGCACTCTACAAAAAAAGACGTAGGAAGCAGGAGTAGGAAGAAAACTTTTTTTGTAAGTAATATACTCCTGCTGTCATGAAAGGGTAACCTTATTGACATAAGGGACAAACCATGCCATTCTCTTTTCGTTCTAATACTACGATATACAATGACATATGACTTACACATTACACGCGATACTGCAGCAGTAAGTCAGTCTCATTTATACTTCGACATCTATTTAATTGACCATCCGTATGAATTGGCCATTACTTCTACTATTTTTTTCACGACTACACATACTAAAATTAACAATTTTAAGAATTTACTTGTTTTCAATATTAAACGCAAGCGCCGTCGACTAAATGAGCCTTACTAAAAGCAGATCGACTCTGGCTGCTAAGTTATAACCTGATAATTTGTCTTCTCTATACTATCTTAGGCAAAATCGGTTGTTTTTCGATAACAGGGAAAAACAAGTTATATTTACACACACACAAACACGCATACGAGAGGTAGGAGGACCCAACACAAGCAACAGCATTAGGCAGAGCAGGAGAAGGACGAGAGGCACACGGCCGCAAGACTCTTCTTAATGCGCAGGGCGGTGAGACGAGCCGCCGCCGTCTGATACCAGCACTCGCGCATCACTTGACTCACTGCCTTCAGCTCCTGTGACACAACCAAATATTACTTGACACAACTAAGTATTACTTTGCACCAATTAAGTATTACTTGATACAAAGTATTATAACCAAGTATTATTTGATACAAAGTATTACAACCAAGTATTACTTGACACAAACCTGTACCAGCTCATACCAAGTTCATAACTACCATCACAAAAAGTAGAAGCCGAAATTCATTGATTCAATGGTCCTAAAGTTTTACCTAGAAATATTGCTTGAAAATTATCATTTTTCTACTCGTTATTTAAAGCTTTCTATTTGGATGAAATTTAATCTAAAGAGCAGCGAGGGAAAGACACCAGTAAGTATGGACTCTAGAGAACGAAGAACCAATGCACAAAGTGTGTTCCCACACAGGATTCAATGAACATAGAAACAGCAAGTTAGGAAAGAAGAAGAAAGATAAAGAAAAATCAGCAGAGAAGGCATGGAAACGGAAAGAACCACGGTGTGTACGAAAAACCGCAGTCCCGAAGGTCGATTTATGACCCGGGTAATCTAACAGCGCGTCCCTGGGGACGCCAGTACCCATAGCATACTCGTACGATGGAAAAACTTAACTAACGTAACTCTACCTAAAATGATGATCCTATGGATTTAAATGTCTATAATTATTTTTAGAGTTAGTAAGTGTACACTTTCACACTTCTATCATTAGCCTCTTCTGTTATAGGGGGTAATTTACTAGCATGTGTTGGGTCATTCGCCATGTTTTAGATAGATGCCTCAAATACCACTAAAAAAATTTTGTTCGAAAACGTGTTTCACAGTACATGTACATACAATGTACATGAGTGTCCTCACGATCAGCAACGGTTGTTTCGTGGTCCAATATTCAAATTTTACAGTATGTGAAATCCCTGCAAGTTTACTCAAGTAAGTGGGGAACATGAGGCTAGTCATAAAATTCACAATCACAACAATTAAAATTCATGATAATGTTCGTGAGGTCTGTGAGGGTCTATTTTGAATTTTGAATTAACGGCAACAGTACCATTTACAATTATCATCGATAATGGCTACGTCAGTGGAAGCCAGACACTTGATGATAGCAATGACCATCGAGTATACTATGATATCTGACATCCTCTTCGCACTTTGATAGGAGACCAGGAAATCCAGAAGAGTGCCCAGTTCCCCCATTGGAGGGTAATTCCAAGGAACACACTTCCTTTAGAGGATCAAAACCACGCTCGTAGACTAAAGCAGGCCTAATAAATTTTAACTGAGCAGACAAGAGTTGCGCAATGGTCAGTCACAAGAAATGAGAACAGAATAAGGAAATCTCACAGCGCAAGTAAGCCAGGCAGGATCGATGTCAGGTCTCTGTTGTTCTGTGACCACTACTCTCTTCATGTCTTCAATGGAAGGGTCAGCCGGCACCATGTCGAAGTATGGCAGCTGAAACTCTTCAGGAGGCCCCGGTTTGAAGGATGTGCGTCGACACATCTCCCACAATACCAGTCCGAGGGCGTACACGTCTGCACGTTTGAAGCTTTCAAAATGGCCCATGTTGATGCTGTCATCCAGAATCTGTACAGGCATAAATCCACATGGTTAGTTAACTCAATTGCGCGTACGTTTAGCACTAGACTTTCATCTCTTTGGGTATTCCCAAAAGCGATGAAATAAATATGAAAAAGGTGAGTTAACGAAAAAAATTGATGTACCACAATGCATTAGTTAACATTGCTCAAGGCGTACCAAACACAAGGGGTTTGGTTTGCGTACACGGGAGTGAGCATGGGCGAGAAACGAGTTCTAGATATCGTGTGTGAAGCAGAATTTGATGAAATTCGCCTGCTCAGTTTATTCAACCATATCTTTCAGCCAATGTATTAAACACAAAACTAAAACTTGTTGCTTGAGCCAGTAGAAAAAACTTATGGTAACAGAAACAATTATGGCTGCACATAGTCAAAGGCAATGTATTTTATCTACTATCTGATTGCAGTATCTGTTCACTTGGATTGTATCTGGCAAGACCCGAGGTCTCAGTTTCCAATAACATTTTAATAACTAGTTCATGGCAGCCGAGTACAAAAAAAATTCTGAAGGCCAAAATTAAAATCCATCATGAGATCGATGAACTCACAAAATTATACGATGCAAAGATTTATACATCAATATCAAGCCTTTTGTCATGGGAGAAGATTTAAGTAGAAATTTACGACTACACAAATTGTGTACGTACCAATGGTAGTTCAAAAGTACTAGTACAGGTTACGGAGCTTTGAATGACTCAGACTATGTCGCACCGAAAGAGAAGAAACCATTTAGCACGGACTGTAGGAAATGAGGAATCTATGCACAAGTGTGTTCCCACACAGGATTCTCTATGCAGATAAACTGTAAATTAAGAATGAGGAGGAAGAAAAAATAAAGAGGAGAGAAAGTGTGAAAATTGAAGACAGCAAAATGGGCATGACAAACAGAATTCCAGAAGGCTTATCTATAGCTGAGGTAACCTGAAAGTACCTCTCAGGGGTTTTCAGTCCTCATAGCATACAATAGACAAATCTAATCTTATGTTCTATCCGATGTCCCCTGAGGAAATCTTTGCACAGTTGAACTAACCATTTTTCCAAAAAGTTCAATGTTAAAAAAGTAAGAATGAGGTATGCAAGTTCCCTTCAAGCTCGTCCCATAAGTTTCGATGGAGATCATAAGGACAATCCACATGCACAAATAATTCTTTAAGCTCAGAAAACTACTCTAGATGAACTTTGAGACTTGGACCAGGAGCATCATTGTCCTGAAGCACTTCATTATCATCACAAATATAAGTTCGTTGCAGGGTGAAAGTTGTCATCAACAACTTAAGAATAGTCATGAAAATTAATTTTGTTACTGGAAAGAGTTGCAGATCCTAGTCTAGTTCAGCAAAACTAACCAAAGCATTCCACTGCCTCCAAATGCCTGCACGGTGGACACGAAGGAATGTGGGAATACAGGTGGGTAGCTTTTCCTTGGAACGCAGTGTATTTCAATGAATTTTGATAAACTAAAAAGCGCATCAAATGAGTAATTTTGAGAGACGGGCAATGTCAAGGTACGAATTTATCTCGCACGAGGTTCCACTGTATCCCGGCGTAGTGAAACTATTCCTCAATAATAAGTTCTTCACAGTACATTTTCAGCACAAATCTCTTGAACATGGTTTAAAGGGAGGATTACAGGAACTATTACAGCAATAACCATTTCAAGTATAGGCTGGAAGAGTATCAAGGAATCTGAAACTAAAGGTCAACGCACACGTATCACAAGTAAAGCTTCCTTAGCGAAGTCCAAAAACTTACCTCAGGAGCGAGATAGCGTTTGGTGCCAACCCTCGTATTGGGCGCAATGTCGAGGCAGTCGGTGTGCGTGTAGTAGCGCACCGCCAGTCCCAGGTCAGCTATGGCACACGTGCCGTTGTTGCGCACCAGGATGTTCTTGCTCTTCAAATCGCGGTGAGCAATAGCAGGCTTACCTGCAAAAACATATCATACCTTCAGGAGCCTCAAACAACAGTTTGCAATTTAAGGTAATGTGAGTTATCAAGAAGAAGTTATCAAGTGTAAATACTTTCATCATTGAATGAAATTTAATCGGAATACGACAAATAAAATATCTCCTTCCTTGTCAGTAAACAGTAAATGATGAATAAGGGAATCGATACTCACAACTGTATACTAACCAACAATACAGTGCAGTCCAATTAGAAATATGTATGTCATCACAGTACTTAAAAAATGCCTCAGCAAATAGCCAACTCTGCTTCCAAGTAAATGTCATATTAGAATGAAGCTGCACTGGAAGTAAAATAACAATCAAGATATTTCAGTTCTAAATTAATTAATCCCGTTCAATGTTCAATCATACAGCGCCTCATAGAATGTCCTCGAGACTGAATCAGCAACTGCAAAATTCAAAATTAAGAAAATTTCTCTATAAATATCTGAAGCTCATAATGCATTCAAGGGAGAAAGTAGTATATTATGTAACTTCAACTGAACTAGAAATTGATGCTCTCACAAGTTTCAAAATTCAAGGAACAAATATTTTTGACACCAACTGTGCTTCACTAGATAATATCCAACGTCTTGAAGCGTTCGCTCAAAGTTCTGTCACTCATCAACGGTACAATTGAACAAAAGAGAGAAATAATGAACTTAAGTAGCACTACTCTAACAATTTATTTTTTATTTTTTCGCAATTTAATAAGGTTAACATCATTCCATGGCTCTGTTTGTTATTTGCAATGAATTATCTTTTCTCGCAGTAATACAAGTCTTACAAGGGCCAATAGTCTTTCCAGCAAGTGTACATCCTGTGGCTGAAATATTTTATACACTAGTGTTAAGATATTGAAGTATTGAAGCTTCACTATAGTGTTCTACTCAGTAGAACACTTTAGTGCTCTATTCGCTTCAGCTCCCATTACCAGTTATTGAATCAGTTCTTTTGGGTAAAACTCGCTCAGTTTCATCTTTGCATCACGCTCACTCTAAAACATACAGTAGTGAGAAAATAAGAGAATGAAATGGAAGAAATACCGATGCTTATTCATGAAATAACTTATTTCTATAGACTTACTATGAGTCAATTCTCGAAACAAATTCACTTAGAGCGCAAATTATACGAGGTTTGAATGGTTTTTGGCATATAAGAAAAATTTCATAAAGAAATATATGGTAACAGAAAGGTGTTGCCAATTTTGCGCACATAGAATTATGAAACGAATGTCAAACATTGGTACTAGATGATACGAACAGTATAAAAAGTAGAAAGATTGGGTAAAACTCTCAGAATAGGCTTCACAAATAAGAAGTATAGGTGTATTTCTTTACATCTTACGACTTCTTACGACTTTTTCACACCATCACGAACATGCTGTAATTATTTTCGTGTGTTGGCCTGGATCATTATTGTTCAACTCCTCGACGGTTCCCCATAAAACAACAGTATTTGAGCACTGGTGCTTTCTTACTTCGAGCCAAAATATTTTTCAGAAATTTTCAATCAGATGGAAATGGGGCTTAGAGCTGGCCAGCCTATCACATCGAGATGTTATTTTCAAATGTTTGCTTCCATATCCTATTGTATAATACGGTGCATTGTCCTGCGCAGTAGTAAGGAAAGCAGCGCTTTAGTAACTTGGACCATCTTGTGCTGAAAAATAAGAGACCATTTAATACGGACTCTGGAGAACGGGGAATCTATGCATAAGGTGTGTTCCCACACTAGATCCTCTGCTCATAGAAACAGCAAGTTAAGAAAGAAGAGGAAGAAAAGATTAAGAATCAACAGTAAAGAAGGCATGACAATGAAAAGAAGCAAAGTAGTCCTAAAGACCTAGCTAAAGCCGAGGTAGCCTGTGTCCCCCTGGGCCTGGAGACGCTAGTCTCCTTAGCAAATAGCATAAGATAGGCAAACCTAACTAACCTAACCTAACCTAACCCTATTGCCTATGGCCTATGTTATGCCCATTATGGGAAATTGTTTTCAAATTACTTTAAATACCATCGACCTGAATAAGAGACAAACTTTCGGTCATGAAAATCCCGACTCCAACCTTGAGTGCCACCCATGATGTCCATGTGAAGGTGCGCCAGGCCGGTGGCGATGCTATGAGCCATACGAACGAGGCTGGGCGGGTCCAGTGGGTAGCGCAGCAGGTAGTCAAACAGAGACCCGTGGGGGTGGAAGTCGGCCACAAGCCACAGCTGCGTCCACGTCCCATTGTCTGGCAAAACATATTAGTTCTCAATATGCTACCAATACAATAACTCACATTTATTGTGCATACAATACTTGAAAAAATATGGTTACCAAAAACGACCTCTTCATCTCAGCAAATAAACATTTGTTAAATTACAAAACTATGTTAAGTAAGAGTTATTATTTTTAATATTATCATCAATTCACTCATACAGGTGCAATGTCTACCGCTATACTTCATATGGTATTACTATAAAGCATATGAGTTTAAAACTGAAGCTAAAACATTTAGATATAGCACTGAACTTGTCAGCATTCACATCACATTTGGAACCCCAATTGTAGTATAACGATGAAGCCAGTGGACTATGCAAAGAAATTTACATGATTAATACAACAGGGTGATCAAACAAAGTGTAAACAATAATTTATTTAAATAACTTTTCAATACAGCTAAGTCGATGAAAAATCTTGTACTTAATGTAATGACACTGCAATGTAGTTCCCATTTTCCTCTCAATGTCAAATATATGCACCTCTAGCCTTCACTGCACGTTTAAACCTAGCGGTGACCTAACTACTTGTTGCACGGATAGTTTCTGGTAAGTTATCTGCCCAGCACCGCATAAGTTTAACCTTACGAGCATCCACACATTTTCACACTATGAAGTTTAAATCTGGTAAGAAGGAGGCCATACCTCCGTGGACCAAAAATCAATCATATTGTCCCTACACCACTTTTGATCAATGTTGCCGTATCGGAGACGGCTCCGTACTGTTGAAGAGTAAATCCAGATTCACCAAATGATGTACAGATCCAAGGAATCAAATTGTTCTTCAACAAGTTCAGATACGTCTGCTGGTTTGTAGTTACTCTTTCTTGGAAGAATATGAGCGGAGTTTTTTTGCCGTATCGAGGTGACACCATCGCACAAACCATTACAGAGACCTGTTTTTGACGCTGGAAGGACAGATGTATTTTCACAGGGTCTCGCGCTCAATTTCGTCATTTTGGTGGTTGTGGAATGCTTGTACAGTACATAAATTTTCCTCAGTCCACAACACTGGAGACAGAGAGCCATCACTCAGATTTCAAAAAGCTTTGCTCGACTCACTCTGTTTGCTTTAGTGTGTTCAGACAGTTATTGAGCTTTATCCTTCTTGTAGGGTGATAGGCTTAAATTCCTTTTTAGTGTAGTTCGCATGGTGCTATAGCTGACAGGAGCTGCTGAAGCAAGTTTTCTAATGCTTCTTTTTGGGGCACTCTTTTTGCTTTTGTGTGTTCAAAGTTCAGATAGTAGTTGAGCTTTATTCTTTTTGTAGGGTGATAGCTTTGAATCATTCTTCAGTGCATTTTGTATGGTGCCTTAGCTTACACAGGCTGCTGAAGAAAGTTTTATGATGCGTTTCTTTCAGTCCCTATAATTTTTTTTGCGTTTTTAATCAGTTTGGGTGTTAGGCCTGCCCGATTAAAAAAAAATAAAGAAAACTAGTTTATTCCGAAATCAGTTACATACAAAGTGAGTACTTCTTGTTCTTGGCAAATGCGATCCGTCTCTTTAAGGTGTTCCAAGACCATTTAAATACCTGAACACCTGTTCACTAGAGGCTTGAGAAGTCGAAAAATTCTGTCACACAATTCACTAATAGCCTACCTAATTTTGTTCATAATGACTAATATAGAAAATAAAGTCCTAAAAAAATATTCATCATTATTTAATACTCACTCAGAATTTAGCCAATATCTAAAAAAAATTCTAATGGATGTGTTGTTCAATGATACTAAACTTTCTGTAGTATCACCTCCCTTGTCTACCCTATATAAAAAGTGTTTCTGCTCCATTAAGACAATTATTGCAGCAAAAACCGTTGACGATAGTACAAGAGGCCCCACAGCGCATAGAGTTTTGCTGCTTAAGAACACAAAGCGTGCTACACCCCATAAAAAATGTGAGCAGAAACTTCAGGGGCAAAAATCTATGTAGATTGAAGAAAGAAATACTTCACAATCTCCCCTACCTCCCCCCCCTCCCCACACACAAAAACAAACAATGAGTAAAAGGNTAATAGTAAGATACAGGCCTAACTGATTTCACTGCCAGTAATTAAACGTAGCCAGTGCCTCACATCACTCACCCTTATTGTCGGCAGCAATGAAGCCCAGGATGTTATCATGGCGCAGCATGACTGTCTGGTAGATCTCGACTTCACGAAACCATGAACTCTCGTCTCTGTTGATTGACAAATCTCTACAATAAAATTTGAAATGATCTAAAAAATAAGAGCAAAAATCTTTTCCACAAACTTTGGAAGCCATATCAAATTCGGTAACGATATTTGTGATCCATATGTGCATACTTCTCTTGCTTGCCCTCCAAAAAAGATGGAAACAATCTTACCTAAAGATCCAATTACAGGTCTTCACAGGGTGCTCCATGAAAGCATAGTGCTCAACATTATTTACATACAAGTAGCCTATATCAAAAGAAAGAAATACTTCAAAAATACCTCAATCTCTTAACTTCACTGTATTTCTAGAATTTTTTGTGCATCATCATTCACATTAAAACGAGTGTTAGTATTGAAGTAAAATCTGAACCCTAAAGATGAACCTGTCTGCTGTAGTATTCGGTATACAGAATTAGAGATCGTAAATAATAAAAATTAAATCAATGTCACTTACTGCTTCTTCATTCACTAAGCAGATTGTCCAGGCTTTAAATACAATCAAGGTCAAAGTAAGAAACAGTAGGACTGTGAGTCCTGGTTTAGGTCACATGTGATTCAATTTACTCTGTATTTTTTATTCAAAATACTACTATAAATTTATGTACTTAAAACGCTAAAATTTCTTTAAATTTTATTCAAACATTCAAATCATATGTACATATCTGGAGGCAAAAATTGATACAAGAGATCGTTCTTGGATTTCTGTATGAATATTTAAAGATATTTGCATTTCTTACCGAAAAGTATCAGAAAAAATCTGCAGATTGAGATTGCAGAACTGTACAATTATGCACAGCGAATATGTTCGCTCAATACCCTACTGATATTATTCACTTCTCTTGGTATTGAAGAGAAATAGGTCTTCTGTTGTGAGCAAAGGTTTATACGCGTGCTCGTCAGTTTGAGGATACGATTGTGCAACCTGCCATTGAATGGCACTCCCTCCTTTGAGAGTGAAATATCATAGAATAGAGATGATGTTCTGCCTTGGTGGGCGAGAAATCGAAATGCGTAAACAGCAAAATAGGTACGGAAGTATAAGCTTTCTCAGATATCTCTCAAGAACTTGGGATCTTGAGAGATCCCAAGTTTCCATCCCTTTCCTGTACCAAAGGTGATGTGAGAGATCACTTACATGCACTCGTTTCAAAACTTAAAGTTACATGACCATGCATTCTGCTTTCCTTGCAGTTAAATTTTACTCGAAAATGTTTCCTTGCTTCCTGGTAAAGTATCAAATAACGGTGGAACATGAATCATTAATTTGTGGATTTTTAAAAATCTCATACTTCTCCGATAAAAAAATTTGAAACAAAACCACCAGCTTCATATCAATATTGCCAAAGGAGAAATTTTAAATTAAATATTGCCCATTTGCTCATCAAGCCAAAATAATCAGACACACATTGTACATGTTTGCAAGGAAAATACAAGACAATATTCAACTGCCAGATATGCTAGAATATTAGAATATATATGAAATTTGAAAAACAATAAAAAACATATTTACTGTTCAACAATCATGTTATGAAAAAGCTACCATATACCACGTATTATGACAGGAAGTTAGAATCTGTCGATTCAGATTTTCATATATATAAATACAACATGATGCTTACTATTTATGTAGTCAGTATAAATATAGTTCTCTGAGTAGCCATAATTTATACCTAGCAATGCATTAAAACTATAATGTTCGTTTACCAGTAGTCATTTCCATGTCAGCGCACTCAGGTAAGATGCATTAGATTAATTGTGACAGAGAGGTCTGGAAACCAGCTCTTCAATTCAGACTCCTAAGATAATACCAGAAAGTTAGTTTCAGCTTTAACACATTGACTGCGATACGACCCACTGGTGGGTCGTTTTGCCCTTAGGAAGATAGCATCATCGCAACCAACGTGTTAAATGTAGAACAGGTGCTCTGACATATATTATTGTAGATACAAAAGCAGAATGTACAACCCACACATAACAAAGCAACAGATATTTCCCTAATATTTTTTTTAATTCTAACAACTACGACAACATGTTATCAGCGGAAAACTACAGACCTAAAATAATTATGACAGATCAACCAATTTCAGTCCACAGAAAAAAATGGTACTCTGTAGGATGAGAGCTAATTGGGAAATGTGTACAGAAATACCATTGCTGCTCCAGATAGAGTGGTTCCTCTCAAATCCTGTGTTTAACCACTATTTGCGGCTCATTGCAGTTATCATTAGAGTAAACTTCAGACAAGTACTAATTCAGTCAGCAATATTTGTGTCAGTCTGCTCTCCAAGAAAATGAAGCACCATAAGAATATCTAAGATTCAGCAAATTAAGCAACAAGAAATAAATAGAAACAGTCAAAGTCTATCTTGATTCATTCTTATAGCTTTTTCTGGTGCGTACAATCGGCGAAGAAGTTTGCCTGAAACTGCGACAATAGTCAGTTATCATATCTTACAAATCCTGATACTGATCTTCCAAGACCTCAACACCTTGATAAAGACGTCTACTCTGGTCTTGAAGAAGGGCACTTATATTCTCTGGGATGTTAGAAGGATGGCAGTGCAGAAAATACAGTTAGACACTTTTACAACCAAGCACTGTGTAGTTTCTCTTACAATTATGAGCCATTTCAATTTTTCCCGAGCGTATTTCTTTACTCATGCATACATAAGAAAGTTTTTGAAGATGTTTTTTAAATGATAAGCAAGCATTTTTTTAAAGTTCAGGCATTTCAAGGAGTAGTAGGAGTAGTACAAGTTTTAACACGGACTTGCTAGCACCTCAGTAGCTCAGACAATATCGCGCCGAAGTTCCTTCATTATAACTAGGTATCAACTTATTTATTACATTATCATAACGATACAGTGCATAGTTTAACACAAGTAGCTTCCATTGGTAGTTTTAGCAAGCACTTTGATAAATATATTTTTGACGTTGCAAACACAGAGGTTCAAGAAACACGCATTTTGAGCAGTAGCGTATCTGGAGAACTCGGCAAAGATGTGTCTGGCAGTCAGAAGGACATGGTGCCGCACACACTCGGTTGTGGTTGTTGGTCCATCAAGTGACCATGGGTCAGTCTAGAATGACCAATGCAAAGGAGGTCTAGCAGCTAGCAGAGTAGGAGTTTTCCGGTGAGTACGGCATTCTGACTGTCTGCTCAGCCACTGTGAGTTTGATGGAACCGAGTCTTCTATTGTTTATTCTATTCCTGTTTCCAAGGAGGCCTTCACAGCTGTCTTGATTAGGAGGTAGTAATCCTGATAAGACACCAAGAAACTTAGCAGTTCTACAATGGTCTTTGCGATTTGCCTCGATTCATGGTCAACTCTCTGATTGCTAGACACTCCTACACGTCTGGGTACCCAGCACACAGTTTCACTCACTTATGTTTGCGCATAAGTTGCACAGCATTGGAAAAATCTCACCAATGAGGGAATATGTACTATAATCAGTTTGAGTGGCATCTATACAGCTTTTTGAATCTATTAACAATGGTAAAGTTGTCAAAAGAGCACTCTTCAATCAGTTGAAGCACCTTTACGAACCCGCATAATTCTACGGTGAAAATTAAGGAATCGGGAAGCAGTCTTCCAGCCCCTACTTTCTTTCCGGACACAGCAGCACCCCCTATATTAGGCGTGCTTTAGAACCATCAGAATTGATTTTGATTGAGTTAGTATGCTTTTCAAGCACATGCTCCATAACGAACCCTTTCAAAATGATGGCCGGTAGAAACGAATTTCTGGGCCTTTGGCATCTAGGGCAGAAAGCATCCACCGGTATATGCCGACTTGGAAATTGAAGACTACAGCGTGTACTCTCATGAGCTTCAATTATCTTGTGTGTATGAGTGTTGAATAATGATAAAGGCAGATGTAGACCAAGAATTATCCATGTTATTAAAGGGATATTCTCACCTGTTACCCTGAGCTGGCACCAGAGCCTTGAGGGTAGCCACCAACAAAGGGATCCCTCATGTCAAGCACACACACTCCCAGCAAGAATGCTCACTAAGTATAGGCGTAGCAGTAAGGGCAGCCGGAGCCAGCAAGTTCATTCAGCAAACTAACCAATGGTATTTCACATACATCAATAACGTTTAAACAGCCCCTTGCTTTTCCAGCTACCCCTCTTGCTAGCCCTAGCCAAAAAACGACTATTAAGCTGACATGTCGAGCTTAGATCCCAGCCACCTGCATCAGTCCAGCAAGAGATCTATGTATATTCAAAGCAAAGCCAGGTCGACAGCGGTAGTTCAGACATTGACATCTCTCTCTCTCAGTCTGATCTTTGAGCCTGAGCCAATCCGTTGAACCTGAGTCAGCATAGCTTTAAGCATTATTGAAACACGCAGGCCCCCTCCTCACAAAAACGAGACGGGGCGAGAGGATTCATCTCGATGAAACGTTTATCTTTGTTGAAGTGCCAAATCTATGAACCATCAAATGCATTTTGATTGCCTCGAATATGTTAAGATGATATAATTTAAACAATTCTTCAGATGATGTAATTTAATGTACTGGGGTACAGATAGTAATATTATTGAACAAAAACTGGCATTAGAATTTCAGCTGACATGGCACTAGACATTTGGCTAACGGTAAATTAAGATATTTCATATTACTCTCATTTTTCTTGTAATAAACTGAATTTTTCATTGAGCAAAAAGTAACTCTGTTCACTCATCCTTTTACTCATGCCAAACCATGTGTATACTAAATGTCAACTTACCTTGACTTACTTTGGTCCACGCTTGTAAATTCTCGATACATTGTCTACACATCTCTCACCGTACTGTTTCACATAGAGCTAAATAAAGAAATCGCTAGTTGAAGATTATTCCTATCAAGTCAGCTGAAATATTTTATAACCTAGGGGAATGCCATACAATTTTACTTATTCAGAGTAACCTGCAGAAAATAAAACTTGATATGCCAAGAAAGCTGACAGAAATTTTGAAATCATTATTCCAATCTAAGAGTCAAAATAAAATAAAAATACCATTAACAGAAAATTGTTCCTCAGGGTTATTCCTATACAAAAAATGATGCACAATCAAATAAAACAAGTTTTAATCTTTGAGTTCTGTACATATATTCACGAATATGAGTAGAAATTCAGAATCACTTAATTTGAAATTGATAATAAATTTTCTCAAAAGGCTATAATTTTTACACTTCTTAAAACATTCAATTCATACAGAAAAGAACCCCAAGGCTTTCTTATCAGACAATGAAATAGAAAGGCATTTCACTCTGCAAATATTTGTGATTTACCAAGACTAGTTACACACAAAACCCACATGATCATAAGAAAAAGCTGTCAATTAAAAAAGTTAGCTAATATTTGATGGTTTACAGATTGGGCAGCTCATCAAAGATGGTAAACAATTAGTTTACATAATGTCATAAGTTGAGAAGAATACTTGCCTATCAATTCAATAAAGTCATTATCAAGAACTTTCTTGGAATTACAGGAGGAAAGAATTATGCTGAATTTATCCAAAAATTGATTGAGAGCTACAACGCACTTGGTTGTAATGTAAGCACGAAGTTATTTTCTACATTACAATTTCGTAGCTTTATAGGAAACGTCGGTGCTGTAATAAATGAGCTCGGTAAATGTTTTCCCCAAGCTTTTGAGGCATTGAAGGAATGGCATCACGTTAGGTATGATGCACATACGATGGCTGACAATTGTTCGAGTATCAGGCGTGATTGTCCACAAACTGACCGGTTCAGAAAAAACTGAAATCAAATTTTTTACCTTACCTACTTGCAATTTTTTTTTAGCAGTAACCATATTCTTTGTACAAACGAAATGAATTCGAATGAATATCACAGGCATGCAATGCTCTGCTTGCCTTTACTTCAAAAATATTTCAACACACTAGAAAATATGAGCAAATATGTAAAAGGTAGTATTCTTCAGGGTAACTAACAAAGGGTAGGATTGGTTCATTAACAAAGGAAAGATCCTATAATTCAAAATTTACGACGCAATAAAGACGAACTGAGATAACTTTTAGATTTAGCAGACAAATCAGTGAAAAGTAACCATCAAACCTTACTGAATAAAATTGTGGTCTGCAGTTTTACTTGTGACACATTTCTGTAAATGGAAGGATAAATAAGAGAGATCATAATTATCACTAAGAAAATTGGGGGCAAAGAAATTTAAAAGAAGCAGTTAAAGAGTAATAACATGGCTATGAGAACAAGCCATGTGGAAGTCCTCAGTTCAGTTTCAAAACATATCAAAAGTTGTGCACTAAGTATTTCTTAAATACATCAAATGTAACCCAACTGTTCATAAAATTTTGTTCTTAACAACTATCTCATAAAGCCAGATACAAAGAGGTCAAATGATGAGCAATATTGCAATTTCACTTATATAAAATTGTACATTTCTAAAGCAAGGTATAAAGCATGAAAACCCTTTGATAACACCATACATGCATCTAAGTTTAAAGGAAAGAACTCGAGGCAAACACATTTGAAGTGTTCAAAGGTGTGGGCCACGAAACAAACTGGTGACTTGTATACCAAGAATTTCTTATGTATGTAACTGAAGTAGTAGTTTATTGAAATCGGAAAAATAGTAATGCGATCAGAAATTAATTTATATGAACAAAAACGATACATGCTAAAAATGTGCAAGTAATGTACCTGGATGAGAAGATCTTGACGGCAACAAACTCGCCCCGCCAACGCCCCTTCCACACTTCTCCAAAACGGCCCTTGCCCACCACCTCCAGCAGTTGGATCTGACGGGCGATGCTGCGCTGCACAAGTAGCGGCAAGCCTGCACAAAGCTTCAAATGTAACAAACACTGCTTTTTCAAATAGTTGCGGTTACTTGACTCAATTTTGATGAGATTTGGCGATTAACACTTGCTAAAAGTGTAGATACGCTGCATTGCTCAGAACCCATACAAGTGAAAAAGACCATATGATCTTGTTTATAAAGAAGTTGTTAATATTTAATAAAATACTAAATGCAGCATTATTGCACATAGCTATATATAAGGTTGCAGCTTGTATTTCATACGAAGATGAATGAAGCCTTATAGCTATGATAATTTGACTTTTTAAGGGATTAATACCGTTATATAAACTGCATGTTTTTAGACCTGATGATCTGGAAAATACCTAAAACAATAGGATATATAAAGGGTGTTAGAAAATGAGGTACAAACTTCGATAGCAGGCAGGGAAAAACAAATATGAACACTCACAACTACCAAATATTTTAAAACTCCTCAGCTTTGAAGGCACTGACATTTAAAATTTAACCTGGATGCCCAGTTAATATCATTGCCATTTCTGAGAAATATCAATGGTGAATTAAACGAATATCAAAAAAACAAATGTTTAGTCAAACTTTGCAATAACTATCCAAAATGTCTGCCTCCTGTATCAATGCAGGTCTGGTACTTCCTCATGGATTGATGGATATGATGGAAAAGTCTTCGTTCTTCTGCAATGTTAGATGCTACGATTGCTATCCTTGCAACAAGATCCATCTTGGACTCTACCAGTGTTTGGTAAATCAATAATTACTAGTGGCCCTGAAGATATAAATCTAAAGGACTCATGTCTGGAGATATTACAGGCTATGCCACTGGTCCATATGCCATATCCACCTACTCGGAAAGGCGTCATTCAGATATTGGCGAGCAATACTGTCGGAAAGGGCCCAAGCTCCCTCGTGTTGGAATTAAATTTGACAGTGAACGCATAGAGAAACATCTTCTAGCAGTTCAGGCAATACATCCTTAGAAATGTAGCATGAGCCGGTCCATTTCCCGATTTCCAGGAGACAGCATTAGGTACGGCATAATACGATAATCGCTAACAATACCAACAAACACATTATTACTAAACTGATGTTGGTAGTTGAACTGATGCACTGTATGAGGGTTATCCTCTTGTCAGTTATGCAAGTTATGTATGCTGTATGTTTTTGTGCATGTAAAAGTGGTCTCACTGGTGAAAAGAAAATGTTTCAAAAAATTTTCACTGTCCTATTTTAGTCTGAGGCACAAATGTGCCAACTGTACCCAAGGGATGTAGTCGATCGGGATCTGATCCTAAAATATTTGGAAATGATAAGGATATAGATTCTAGTCACTGATCACATGTCATACGCCGACATGGCTTGGTATTCTCAAGTCACCTGCCGCGGCTCAGGTGCTTGCATGAGGCCTTTAACGGAAGTAATGCAACACGTCCTCCTCAACTCAGTCCTATATTTCCTTAGGTAGCCAGAACCTTTCCTTTTTACGTTGAAGCATCCTTGTTCGTATAGACAGTGATGTATGTCAACAGAGATGTTAACTTCATAGGTTGGAGCAAATCCACACCGAAAGTTTGAACTCATTTAAAACTTTTTTATCTTGCTTAAGGCCTTCTACTAAACGAGAACAGAGATGTATGTTTGTAAACATGTGATGTCCAAACATATCTTGATTGGAAAAACGTTCCAGATGCTACCTAGTATTGCCGTTGGCCACACCACAATCCCCATACATATCTACCATTTCTTAACCTGCTAACGGTCACTGCTCAGGGGGCCGGTGGTGCATTCACGAGGCATGTGTAATCAACAGTGACCGCGTGAATGCAACAACCACACGGACATCATTTGATGTCAATACCCATTAACAGGTTAATTTGACAAACATGCCATGACGCTGTTGAGGAATGATAATACCCTGATTTTCTACATAGTGCTGCGATATTAACTGATTCCTCCTTTTAGCCTGAACTTGATTGTTTTATTTTGCTACAGCTTCTAGTTAGCTATAAAGGTTCTACATAGCTATACATGTTGAAGGTAAATTTCATGGTCTTCTTCCATGTCGTAAATTTATCATTTATTTCCTACGCTATCGGGCTCTTAAACATAGCTCGTTTTCAGGGGTGACAAAATTTACAATCGCTGGAGCCAAAAACATCTAACTCGACCCCATCAACCAAAATCCCTGCACGATATATAGGCATTAAATTGATTCATCATTTATCCGACTACAGGACACGACAGTAAGCTCCGGAAAATTGAACATGCCTGTATAATATGAAAATACCCTTATTTAATATGAACCAAATTGTAGACATGCTCAAGTACCTGATCCTGAACCTGAGCTAGTGAAGTCAACAAGCTCTTTTGAAGGGTTAGGGGCATCAAGACCAGGCAAGAAGGGGGCATCACTACGATCGTGCGCTCCTGCTTCAGGGTCTTCATCAGGTAGTCCAACAGCTTCTGAGGTGCTGCCCCGGCTGCTACTATTGCTACTTGTGCTACTCTCAGTCCATCTGCAGCCCCATCCACCAACCTGAAAAAAGGCAACGAAAAGTTTAGCTAACATGCTATACACACATTTCTTCATGAAAACTAGCTTTAAAAGTTATAACATGAAGGCCTTCTGTATAAGAGCAACAGTATACAATAGCTGATGAGTAAGAACACTTGGTAACATGAACGCAAGGTGCATAATCTTTCCGGCAAACTGACTGAAAAATTAGTTCAATTTAATAAATTTTTTCAAATAAAACTGTTACACTAAAAAGTATATTTTGCTAGCATAAAAATTTTGGATGCAAAATTTCTACTTTATCAATAAAACTATGGGATGATGAAAGTGAGATACCTACTTCATCAACATACTGCTACAGGTGTAAAGATCGCGGAAATGAGACAAAGTGCACAAAATATCAGGCATGAAGCATTAGGGCTTTGGAATGGGTATTTAAACAATTGTAAGAGCGTCATAATTCTAACATTTTTATTGTGTACACTTAAAGTCTCATAGTAACTGAGTGATTACTGGAGACACATTATATTCAATACTAAAAAAATTGCTGTGAATACATGGTTTGATAACGTGAGGTTTCAAAAGAAGCGGCTAACTGCTGCTGGAAGAGAGGCTTCAAATATAGCATAGAGCATCTAAACATTTAATGCATATGGAAGAAATGAGTAAATTGCTTCTCAATACGAATCGAAAAAGTCAAAATTGAGAGAATGTCAAGATAATGGAAGATCAAAAACTAGACCTTTGTTAAAGAGTTAAACAAAATTAGAGAACAAAAAACGAAATATAAAAATACTCAAAATTTTATATAATGAATTGGTTTTAAAATTCAATTTTGCATAATTAATGTAGCCTTAAGAATACCTGAAATCTTCAATAAAACAAAAATTGTTAAAAGTTCAGCGAAATTTTAAATATATATTGAATTTTGGTTTGCTCAAAATTACTTTCAATTATTGGTACAATACAAATAAAAAAATATATTCCATTGAGGAACGAAATAGTTCCTATTTTTTTACTAAGAGGAAAAGTATCACCTGGTTACTTTTGGTACCAAAAGGTTGCATTAGGTATGCGTGTCCAGTCGAGAATCCGGACGAACAAGGGAGTAAGGGTTGCGTATGAGAAGAATCTCGTTTCCTCAAAAAATTATTAAATTCTCAAGAATTTTGTTCCAGAAATTTCAGCTCTGGAGAAGGCAACACTCGGCCGGCCAGGCCCAAAAGTTGCATAAGGCAGGGAGTCGTGCAGCACTTTAGATCTGAGTCTGAATTAGCAAGGACGGAAGAAGTTTAGTGTGCCCGGCGAGGAGGAAGAATGGTCCAGGTGACACTCTTCCTGTTAATTGAAAAATAGGAACTATTTCGTTCAACAGAATATATTTTTCTACACGATTCAGAGTGTCACCTGGTGACTTCCGCCTAGCACCGGCCCGAGCTAAGCGAGCGGTGATGGTGGAGAGGCGCTCTCGACTGACATCCGTACCGAGGTAAATAGGAAAAAAGTATAAAAAGCTAGTAGATGGATAACTAAATAATCAGTAAGGCTCTCACAGGCCTGTATAGCATGACCCTCGCACATACATTTCGTCAGATGGCGACGGAAGAAATCACGCCAAGTGTGAGATAGGCTTTTCCCAACGCAGACGAGCGAAATAAGGTAATGTCTCGGTGTACTCGTAGGAGTACGAGGTGCCGAACACCGAAGGAAACTGTTTTGAAGGGCAAAATTCAGAATTTGGTGACAGTTCTATTTTATCACTGAGTGTAAGCAGTCGTACGAGGAAGTATACCGCGGAAGGTGGCGTTTCATCACGAGAGTGTACAAAGGAAGAACCCTGTTCCTTGAGTAATGCCGAGGACAGTGGGTATAGAGGGTCTCCTGTAAGACCCGGTCACAATATCGGAGAACTCGAAAGAGTTCTTACCCAATATGTGACGCATTAGAATCGATTCAAATTTAGAAGGGCTAAATTTTGTCCGTTGGGGAGGCTGGAAGCTAAATTTTAAGGATGGGCGGAGCTATGGGCAGGTCCAACGGACGAAAGTATAGATGCCTGATGCCGACGGCGGAGCCGTGGAAGCCAGAACACGCGGTATAAGGAATGGCTAGATCAAGCCTAAATGTAGGACGGTTATCAGACAGGACGCGAGAGTGCGTGCGCTTGATTGGTACAAAAAGGCAAGGATAAGGGGAGCGATCCCTAGCTACCTCCGGCTGCGTGTGGCCGTCTTAGACTTGGCTACGGGAGAATAGGTCGATGTGCAGCTCTGTTCCAAATGAGGGCTACAGAGTAAGGCTCTGTATCGGCAAGGGAAAGTGGATGTAGAGATCTCTGGAGGCTCGAGTACGAGACCCAAGGGAAGGTCATCTACAGGGTAGCGGAACGTTAGGATAGTGAAGGTGCTAGAGTAAGAGTGGGGGCTGAATTTGAGAATTCGCCTACACTAAGCTCTATAGGTCACATTTGTGGCCAGAGATTCGATGGACCGGATCTTGACCGTGGTAGTTTGGAGTAAGGGTCCAGCAGGGTACGCTACGGGTCTTCAATGAGTTCAACTCAGGTTCGTGAGTCGAAGGCCGAGATAAGAGGACTAAGCTGGCCGATAGAGGAACAGAAGGGTGCACAGTGGACTTCTGGACTGTGGTTATGACCTGTGGTCGGACTCCAGGATGTGTGTGGACTAAGACAACCCTTGTAGAGTTAGCTCAAGGCAGAACACAAAATGAATCAACTGTAGACTTGAAGGTAGTAAGACACAAGGTAGTGGCAACCGTAAGGTAAGGACAACGAGAAGTGCCACCCCAGGGAGTGGCCGTGGGACCCCGTGATGGGGTGACAATCGGGAGTCGATCAGGCGCTCGAAGTGCCTCACATCTGCCTAATGGGTAGCGAGAAAGTAATAAGTTCCCGGAGGGCCTGACCTCAAGAGCAACGAGCTGTTCAGAGAATAAGGGCCAAGAGAAATGGTGTCCGGACTACAGGGACGGCACCGAATTGAAGCTTGATGACTCAGGGTCGAAGAGAGAATTATCTACAGCCCATGGGAACGCAGAAGTGGTCTTGTGTTCAAGAAGAGTGAAGCTCAGCGGCTTGGAGGAGAGCAAGCGGGGGAGTGGGTTGTATGGCCAGAGTGTGGATCGTTCGGGGAACCGGGTATTACCCCTCGTGGGGGGGGGAGGGAGACGGGAGGCCTGATTCCAAGCTCTCATGAAGAGACGAAGAAAGCAGGAAGATTCCGAGCTGATTGAGGGGCTGGAGAGCCCATACGAGAGTTGTATCACCCTTGATGCCGGTATAAGGGGTTGAGCTCGTTGTCGGGAAGGCCGGAACCCAGTGGAAACACATCAGTACCCGGAAAGGAAGGTATCAAACGTTGAAGATCGGTATGTGGAGGAAGGCTCAGGCGCCCGACCGGGGTTGGGGGCCGAGAGCCCGGAGGATGGATGGCCTATCCTCTTGGAGTAGGGCCGAGGTGAGGCGAGTTACAGGTCTAGCGGGGTCAGCTATAGCCAGGAATAGTGGTCGCTGGACTTCCAATGAAGGGCCGGGGTCTGAAGGCTGGTTAGAGAAAAAATGCTCTTGCCAGACAGAGATAGATACGAGGGCTAGGCGAAGCCTGAACCAGCACCTACGTCGAGAAGTATAAATGTGGACAATAGCCGCGATAAGCGGAGGAGGCAGTTTCTCACTCTTATCGAACGCAAGAAGGGCGGTCACGATATAACCCATCCAAGTAGGTCACGGTTTAGCCTAAGACGCATTAGTGAGGTCGTTATCTGCCTAAAGACGATAAATACGATGGAGTGTCAACACTCGGCACGGCGCTCAAGTGTTAAGTTTTATGGCTGCCGCGACGTCTAGGTAGGGTCCGGGAGAGGGAGCTGCCGTGGAAGCTTGGGGATCCTCGTGGACAATATTAAGGAAAAAACGCCCCAAGTGGACGTAGCCTGTTTGGTCTTGATGGAAAGCAAAGCTTGAACTATAGACTGGTAGAAGAAACATCCATAACTTGGATAGTACAGGGATGAAATCGTGATGAAGGCTCGGAAAGTTAATTCTGACATTCAAGAATTGTACTAGATCTCCAAGGGTTGGTTTTTTATACGAATATGTCCTCATAAGGTAAAGCCCTCTAGACTGAGCTAGAAGGTACCCCGTTGCGAGATTATTGCCGTTCAGCAACTATGACACTTTTAAGAGTGAATTGCGGGAACCGGCGCATACATTGCTGGGCGACAGGTTGTCCAGTATTCAAGAGTTCGACAAATTCTTAATGTCACCGACTAGTGAAATGGAGACTTTGATTCAATAAATGAAGTGTAGGGCATAAGGGCTTAATTCCTAAAGAGCCCGCCCTGTAGGGTCATATGAATATCCCTTGTGCGGATGACCCAGAAGTGAAAACTGTTGCTCCGAGCCCATAAATTCGTCGTACTCCCACACGTAGGCTAATAAGGCTGTAAAGAGCCTTGCTAACTGGGTGATAAAGAATGTACTTAGAACTTCCCAACGTTCGGGAGTTATGAGGGTTCGTACAGGGGCACTTGGTATCTTAAAGAAACCACTGCGTGAGAGCCTGCAGCTGCGGACCTCCCACGGTACGTATTAATGTTAGTCCAGCGGTGGTATGGAGCCTCGGTTCTCACCCTAGAGGGTGAGCAGGACGGCAGGGAGAGTATATTTTCCAATGATCTCGGTGAAGACCATACTTACGGAATTTTCCCGAGAAATCTGTAAAGAAAAAGGTATGTAATAGCCACTTGGAGAGCTAGTCCAAAACGAGAGCTACAGAAAGGGTCGCTTAATTACTGCCGCGAGGAGGATTCGAATGAGTCCGTGGAGGGAAACTCTAAACAGTATAATTCCGAAGCGGCGTAAGCTGGGCTGAATGGCATAATATAAGTCCGAAGTGATGATGCTTGTAGCAGTTTTCTCGGGTAAGTTAAAGAGAGGAGCGCTAAGCCAGGTCGTGCCGCCCTTATGGAATGTGCAAAACCGAGCTGGCGTCCAGTAGGGAATATTCTAATTTGAAGCAATTAGTGGTTTAATTGTACTGCGGATCATGACAATAATGGCCTGCTGAATGCGGGTGAAGTATGCATCAATCAGTTTGCAATCATAAGGGTATGAAACGGGACCCAGAAACATTGAGCTGGTACACTAATGCCGAGGAACAGGATTCGAGAAGACTGTACTTACTACATTATTTTCTAAACAACCAAGGGGGTCCACTAATGCGGTCTTCTCGGAAGGTCCGGTAAAATTAGATGTGCCTGCACAATTTGCGTAGGGAAGCGATAGGGAACTTTATGTAGTTAGATTCTCTATTCATGAGAAGGGGGGGGCACTATTATAGTAATCTCCGCAACGAATACATCGATTACACATATAGTGGTGCCGGGTCATGGCAGCATCTACCGGGATGATTGACTCAAATGGGATAATAAACATATATGTCTGATAAATGGCCACTGTTGGGCCTGTTCTCGAAAGAATCAGCGAGGAAGATCGGTGAGGCAGGTCGTGATCTCAAGGAAGTGAACCTGACTCAGCCACCTCCGTGGATAGCCGCGGCTGCCGACCTCTCGGACGGCAAAGGGAATCAAGTAGCAAGCCTGGTCAAAGAGGGTTATTTTTGTCGCAATGGTTATCCATATAAACTTGTGTGCAAAATTTTAAGAGGTAGACTTAATAGTTTT
>VOMN01129010.1:0-11534 GCA_014899125.1 Orchestia grillus | reverse complement strand
TTAGTGATACCGGAAATAACAGGGTTCGATTTTTTGTGGGACCCCTGTATAAACCTGCACGTTTTTATCATCAAGAAATGATCCAACAGTTGACGGACAGTCTGTAATCGCAATTAGATCTCTCTCTCTTAGGCCGGTAAGCGAGTCGAGTTTTTATTTATAACCTTCCGCCACGTTGCCCCTACGTCTAGCGTTATTGGACCGACCAATTCCCTCCCTCTTCCCCCTGCCCCCATCACTTGTCTGTTGATGCTCTCGTGAACTCTGCTTTTACACGTATGCATGCTACGTGTTCCTACACGTGTGTGTTATGGAATGATTGGTGGGCGATTTTGAATTGAGAAAAGTTCTCAGCCTGTGAACCCCTCCCTGCCTAGACGTTAGCCTGGGTATGTAGGGACAGAATTAGATTTATTTAACGAGTGAACATGATGTCTTTACCCTAAAACAGCACGCTAAGCTTTCATATTGGTTTCATTTGGTAAGGTTTAAGATCCATTTGTTTCCATTTGTTTGCGTGCTGGAGGACTTAGGTAGGAGAAAATTCCCGGGTCCAGATTCCTAATGAGCGAGACTGTGTCAGAGAAGGCAGCCGTATCAGGGATACGGAAACTGACATTACTGCACCTCAGATTTAACCTCAGTTCCACGTTACAGAATCACCTATGGCACACATCGAAATTACCATCAGAAACTAGCTTCATCATAAGAGCCACTAGTGGACGCGTCTCGCCAAAACTGGCGGGCCAAATGACGTTCAGTTCTCAAGACGCCCTCTTATTTACGGTTACTCTGACATGAAATAATGTTATTTTCAGTATCCCTGATACGGACTGCCTTCTCTGACAGTCTCGCTATTAGTTTAGGAATACGGACCCGGGAATTGTCTCCTGTCTAAATCCTTAAGAGCGTGACAGTGATGGACGGACCAAGCAACAACTGTATAGAAGTATATAATGGAATATTTCTGATAAAAAATATAAAAGATCACGGATTACAAAAAGAAACAGTTATTGTGTTTAGTTATAAATTTAAAAAACATAAAATAAAACATCCACTTACATTTCAGAGACGCAGCTTTTCTCTTGAAAACTATAGAAACACGAAGAACTCTGCAGACCTTTTAAATTAAGAAGACTGTGCAACTACGCCCTTTAATTAACAGCCACGTATCTGTGATACCGCTCAACGAAGACTGCTTCTGCCTGCGTTTTAACTCGCATCTTGAAGGGTCTTTAAGTCCTTTTAAACCTCCAAGTTCAAGGAGGATGTTTGGTTTGACGTCAGCAACGTACACAGTCCCAACAGAGAAGTCTGTTCTCAGCAGCCGTGCAACCCTAACTGCGCTGGGCAAAGAAGTGTATCATGATAGCAAACATAGCTCACTAACAATGATCGTCCCATGGCTCGAACGTAAACATTGGCGTGGCAGGGGGCACCGTGGGCTGTCTCAATGAGGCGTACGCTGTCAGAGATCCCTCGACTGCTTCCCAGAATTTTTGTACCACGTGTAACCTGAATTTTTCCGTCTCTTCATTGTACTTGGAGTGGCAAGTTTGTACGACGTTAGGGATGCACCGTGATATACAGAGATATTTCCTTGTAAAGCCTGTAAATGAACTCAATAAGCCCGTAAAATTCTGCTGCAAGACGAGCGAGGTTTCTCGTATAGTGCAAAAAAATTAATGGGCGAACGTATGTACAACGGCAGGGCATTATGAGAATATATTTCATCAAGCAAAAATAAAGTGAATGTATCTCTTACGTATGAAATCACCTCGAATTTTATTAGCGTCCCATTTGTGAGGCGCCAGCGAATAATGGAAGAGAAACTTTAATTTCTCGGGAAATGAATGCAGGGCGCCAGCGAGAAGGTGCGTGGCCTAACGAACGTGAGAGGCAAATTTATGGGAAACTTGGGAATATTTTCTGATCACCGTGAGGAAACTAGGGAAACTTGGGAATATTTTCTGATCGCCGTGAGGAAACTTGGGAATATTTTTTGATCGCCGTGTGGCAACTAGGGAAACTTCTGAATATTTTGAGCGTCATTAGGAGACTGAGGTATATGGAAATTTTCTGAATGTCGTAGGGAAACTGAATATTTTCTAAGCGTCGTAGAGAAACTTGGGAAACTGTGAAATTTCTGAACGTTCTAGGTAAACTAGTAAAACTGAATATTTTCTCTGAGTTGTGGGGCAACCGAGAAACTGAAAATATTTTGAATGTTTCACGGGAACGAGGTTCATGAAATTTTTTTAAACGTCTTTGGGAAACTGAAGGAAAATGAAGATTTTCTCAGAGTCGTGGGGAAACTGGACGGCTTTGGCAAAAAACAGGAATGGAAAAGTGCACTAGAGGCAACAGGATTTTAAGGACTCGTCATATCCGCCTCTGCGTAATATCAGGATTTGTAATTTAAAATTCCTACAATTGGAAGCTGACTTTAGCTTTGAATTCTGGTCAGTGGGCAGGTTCTCTTGGGGGAGGCAGCGCAGGACCCAGAGGCGCTCCTGCAACTGTCGGAGTGGAGGCGGCGGAGGAAGGATTTCGGCGTGATGAGAGCTGGCCCTGGGTCACGCGGGACCGATCTCCAGCTGCGGGACCGATCTCCAGCTGCGGGACCGATCTCCNGGGGCCCGATCTCCAGCTGCGGGGCCCGATCTCCAGCTGCGGAAACGCCGCTGATTTGTTGCTGCAAATTAGAGTCGACTATTCGACCACCACCAGCGTGAGCGCATTCCGGTCAATTAGTTAAATTACCGGAAGCGGAAGACTCCTGACAGCTCTGTGCCTGCTGGGGAGCTCTGGGGGAGGCGTAACGTTACTCTGAACTCTTGCTTAACTTGTTTTTCTACAATATTTTTGCATGAATGAATTTATTTTTCGTTAATTTAAGTTGCTTAACTATCTGCTTATATTACATTCTCAGTGCTTCTTGCAATTTGAGCCTTGACTTGTAAATTCCTTAACCCTTTCACTCCCGTTGGGATAATGCGTCCCACAGCTTTTGTGTGGGAATTCTGGGGCGCAATTGGCGCCTACCCCACATTTGTGACGTCACAGTACTTACGCTTCGCCAGTTACCTGCGGCCTCGTGTGAACTCTCAGCCAATCAGATCTCGCTTTCATATCTTTAATTTCATATCACTTGTTCTGCAAGCGAGCCTAATGTTTTCTATCATCCCAACGGGAGTGAAAAGGTTAAGTTTGTCGCCTTGAGCTTCTTCTTTTATTGGCAGGATATACTACCAGCTCAGGAATATAGCTCTCTCATTAAAATCTTTCTCTTACCTTTCATATGCATTGAAACCTTTCACTTTACTATCTTTTCCGCAAGGAGCACTTACTTTGAGCTCATTTATGCTTTATTTCCCTTTTTCCTCCAAGGCCAAACGTATTACGACACTGACGACGTTATTAGTCAGGTAATTACGACTTTGTTCCTTGTTAGTGGTTGCCTACGAGAATTCTTCTTGCAGTGTTGATATGAATCCAATTAGTAACCAATTAGTATCAACATAGTAGATAGTAACTAATTGATTCTGCTTATAGTATACTCGTAGCGGCGGTCATCAGACTGCGCTTTACGTTCTTCTTTTCTTTGGCCGTAGTGGTCCGTCGTCGTAGCTGCGCGACAGCACTTCGCCAGAATTGGTATTTAACACGTTGACTCCGATTCACCACTCAGGTAAAATTACATGCCGACAAATATCTCTACTGTTACTTGAAAAATGGAAGAATTTGGTTTCACAAATTTGGTTACTCAATTAATTTTCTTCCTAATCAGAACTAGCTTATTCGATTGATGAACACAAATTTGACGAAAACTCGAAAATTTGTATTTATACATGATAGTGTTTTGGTTACATTAGGTTAGCTTAGATGATTGCGTGTACCATATATGACCCATTTCGGAGTCAACGTGTTGAAATTGGAATAATTTCGATGAATTAATTTTTTCCTTTCATTGACTCTGGTGAAATTTTATTATGAAGACGATTTCGCGATTTTATGGTAGACCATATTTTCATCAAATCATCCAGATGAATACCTACCCCACACCAGCAGTGCACATGGTGCTTCTGTTACATTACATGATACCACCACGCCAGCGGCGCACGTGGTGCTGCTCTATCAGATGTTCCTCAGAAGGTCGCCTCGCCGATGGTTCTCGGGTGCCGGCCTTGTGCTGCGCACCACTGCTGTGTCGACGCGCTCGTTGCCAGATGTCTTTTAATTTTAAAAAATGTATACTGTTCTTAATGGTCCGGCTGAGTGAACCTTTACTCAATAATTTTACTTAAAACTTCGATAGGCTGTGATCTCGGCCGCTTCGAGCCTTTTTGAACTACTTTGGCGTTAATAAAAAATTTGAATGGAGAGAAGTTTGCTAACTACTTTGACGTATTTAAGATTGTATCCTTTCCCTTCGGCTACGATGGTGTGGAAAGTTTCTACAAAACATCGAAAAACAGACAAGCTAAGCTATAAAAATTAGAGTATCTCAATTCACACAAGTTGTCAGTTGTAACCCATGAGAACTGTGAGGTTAAGACATTGTAACTAAGTACAGATGGAAAGGAATCACCGGTTTTGAGCTGGGGTGGGGTAAAATATAGAGTGCCGCCCCCATTTTCCCCCGTACCTTTGGGGAGGCCGAGGTCCCGTTACTAAGTAGGTGTAGAGAGGTATATCTCATAATTAGAATTATTTATATCTTACAGACTTGGTTCTGCACATTTGAAAAACAATCGACGACATGGAGCTACATGGATTTACTTTCTAAGCTCCACTAATCACAAAGAAGAAGAAGAAGAAGGTGTAGAGAGTTGTAATTATGCTTTCGTTCCGGCACATGGAGGGGTGCCGGGTGTGGGACCCGGGAGGGGGAGCCTAACCCCTGGCGGGGGCCGATGGGCTGTGGTATGGTATATGCTTTCGTTCGTACCCAGAATTACCGTAAGCTTATGTAGGCGGACTTTTTTTATGGTGTATTGATATGTACGCGAACGTTCTTATGGAGAATTACCAATTTTAAGATTGACCGTTTTGTGTTGATTATAAAAGCACACTACGTATTATACCTAAATTTCAGTGAAAAGAATATCATGGATGTATTCTTCACTTAAATTATCAGAGAAAACCGATAGTGTTGAATGTTATAGCCATTATTGATATGAAAGTATAATTGAAAGAAAAGTTTTCATATTTACGCAGATATATATTTTCTTTTGTTTACTGAAACCTTTTCCCGCATTTAGGTCCTGGCATATAAGTTGTACATAAAATAAAGTTTTTCCGTGATCTATTGGAGACTGCAGAAATAGATCGCACTGATTCGAACGTGAAAAATGAGTATTTTTTACACTTTAGACACTCAAGCCGTTAAACACAACCCCCAATACATGCAGAAAATGCTGGTTACACTAGATTCATTTGAAGGAGGAAATAAGTTATCTATAGTAATCTACTAGAAATTGGTAACAAATTCACGAACGCAACGAGCCACCTAACTTCTATCGCCTAAGGTAAGGTTAGGTAAGACATGATCTGATCAGAACAGAGTCCTCTCTGAAATGAACTTACAAACTGATCTAAGTTCGTTCGACATTTTTAATCAAGTGTCAAGGCGGTGTCTAGAAACGGCACTCTGGTATGAAACTCGTTCTACTGTAGGTAAACGTAAAGTAAATATTAAGTTATTGCACTTCACGTCCACATAACCGACCCTATCGCATGACGTATTTTCCAATTTTGTACATTAACTCCGAATTTTGAAATAACGATTCATATTTGGGTTAACTCCGAGTACATGTTGTAGTTCTACGAGAGTGCAGAGTGAATATCGATTGCCTGAGCCGTCAGGTGTTATAGATGACTAGACAACACGTGACCCGTTGGGTCAAATAAAATTTGTGAAAATCAAACTGTATCCAGAAATATATCCTATGCAGTTAAGCCGGTATCCACAATACAGGATTAAACGAAGAGTATAAATTTCGAATATTTCAGAGCCGACAGACAAACGTGTGCACGGTTTCTAGGAAGCAGGCAAACAAGTAAGACGACCAGAGTTTTAGTATTATACTAGATGGTTACTTCCAATCGGCATGCTGCACAGGGAGGTCGCTTCGTCAAGCAGCTTTCATTTCGGGATCGCTGGACAGGATTTAATCAAAGTTGCAAAAATCTATTTTGAACGGTTCACGAGAGTGACGTTAAAAATGAATTTATACTGTAAAACTTGTTTCCTCTTGCACTCCTTCCCGGTTACGGCAGGGATGCTTAAAGGACAACTTTGGTTATTTTAGGTTAGGTAAGTCTGTTAGGATCGGTTTGTTAGGATAGGTTTGTTTTGTCCACTTGACGTGACGTAACTTGCGAATGAAGACGGATGAGGTAGTGAATGCGTGGCCCTAATTTCCGTAGACTTTGCGACATTACGGTGTTGTGGTATTTAAACAATGTAACGTTCTGTATGCCCACTTTGTTGGTTTGAAAGCTGTCAAAATTGGGGTTTTTGTCTGTGAAAAGAAGTATTTTCTTTTAATACTTAAATGAAGGGTGTATGATGAATAGAACGCTAACCTTAAGTAAATATTAACCAAAAATTTTCCTCTGGAAATAAAATGGAAGCTATACTACAAATAAGATGCTAATATGTTCACTGCAATTGACTGAAGTTATATTAATGAAAATAGAAATTTTGAATTTAGGTTTACATTTGGCTTCTTCTGACCTCTAACAATGTCTTTTATAAAACTGGTCACTGCAATGTGCAGAGACTGAGAAAACATGCGTCATTCGTGAGCCGATTTTGCTCTCCTAACGTTCCTTTACTGCTAAATTTAAATGTTATCAAGTCTAAATACCTACTAGAATAGACTAGACAAGCATATATATATATATATATAATATATATTTATTTAAATATACTTTATTAGAGCCTCTCATTTAACTGTACATGTCAGACCAGAAGACCTTTAGAGGGAAAAGTATAGAGTGGGTTTGGTCTGGAGACAAGGGGGATATTACTGGCTTGTCCATTGACTGAATGACTGTCTTTAGAACATCTCACTTGACCAAGGGCTTGGTAGCCTTATTCATCTTAGGCCAATCCTTACTGTGTTATTATACTTCCAGTAAAGGGCACCGGTCAGTTTGGTGTGAAGGCAGATATATGTAGGTTTGGATAAATGTAGGCAGATTTAGGGTGTAGGGAGATATATGTAGGTTTGGATATATATAGGCAGATTTGGTGTGAAGGCAGTGATGTGTAGGTTTGGATGTATGTAGGTAGGTTTGGTGTAAAGGCAGATATATGTAGATGATAACAGATATACAAATTGAGACTCATTAGGCTAATGAATCCATCAAGCTATTGACAATTTGCTCATCTCACTTCTTAGTAATCCATGTAATGTTTTTTGATACAGGTAAAGAAATAATTAGTTCTCAGTTTTCAAAGCATTTGTGATGTGAGGAATCAGCTTTAGGAGTTAAAAAATAACGTGCTAGAAGGAAATTCTTTGAGAGTATCTCATGTTCAGTAATTTAAATGCCCTCTCAAGAATTAAATCAGAGGTAAAGAGGGCTACTTAAAAAGCAGAAATTCTGCACTGATGTGGTCTGCACTGAGTGGTCTTTGTATGGAGAAAGATTGGGTTATTTGCCAATTGAAACTGAAGCTTCAGATAAGAATGGGTTATGTGATGACACAGTGACAGCAAATCTTCTTGAAATAGCTCAAGATAGTTGGGCTCCATGACACTATTGATTGGCTGTAACTTTAAGTTTAAGTTTAACTTAGATTAGATATTTGAGTTGAGGCTTTTGCAATAACCAAATACACCTTAGGAACTTATCTTCTTTTTTTCATCAGTTTTGTATATTACGTGTCTTTCTTGTATGCATTTTGTACATAATCTTCTGTCGCTCCCTCCATACATATACTAAGAAAAACTTGAGGACAGAGATAACACTGGCTAGAATTCTTTCGTCTTAGCCTAAAATGAATCTCATTCCTTTATCTTCTCTTTTCAACCACTCACTACTGTTATTACACATTCTTTTGCAATCCAAAGAGTCTCATCGTTTCATTTTCATATCCATTACAATCTAGCACTACATTGTCAACATTTTCATCTTCATTGGAATCACAAACCTGGCATATCTTTCTTCCAGTTTCATTCCACCTATAGGTTCTGCCATTCACTTCCAAACATTTCGACTCAGAACATGTTGGAATGAATAAAGGTTCTAATGAAGGTTCAGCTTTGAATAACAGTTCACTTCCATAGCATTTATCATAGAATATTTCATGTCAAGGGCATTTTTTGCTTACAAACCACTCAAGCATTTTTTTTTTTGTTTCTATCCCTGCTCTCCACTTCTTGAATCCAATCTCATGAACTTTCTTTTTTATTTCTATCTTCCACCTGGTTTCGTTTCAGTTTAAGCCTTCTGCACATTTGTTGGACAGTTTTCACTCGTTTGTGACATTTCCTCCCAGTATTCTCACACTCCACATAGTCTGGTAGTTGAATTTATCCATAATTCATTAGCACATGGCATCACACTTACTCATTCCATTAGTCCACACACTGATTATCTTCATCCACCTATTCTCATCCATTTTTTTAATCCTGATCTTGTAATTTAGACAACTCATTATCATCCTTTCCAAAAAGGTGCCCCGAAACCCATGTCCCCTCATACTGCCTCTACCCCTACATATTTGTTTCCCCCCTAGTGCTGCTCTGCCCCTAGATTTTGCAATACCTTCAATTTATCACATAATTGCACATTCACTGGTAATGTATTTAATTACAAAGATCAGATTAGGTACTGCCATGCCTTGCCATTCACTTCTAACTATTTTACACTTATTTGTTTTCGCTGCATTTGCTAATCTGCCATACCATTGAAGCACTCTACCAATTCTTTCATCCAATGTTTCAGCCATTCTATCTTCATTTGCTGTCATTCCTAAGTACTTGTACCTTCTTATCCTTCCTATCACATGTTCTCCCTGTGTCCACTTTTGTTTCTCATCCCATTCACCATTTACAACTAATACTTGAATTTGATTTGCCAAATTTCACTCTAAGATAAGATCTCCATATTCTGACACTGTATCTAGTGCTGATTGTATGCCCTCTGCTCTCTCACCTATTAGTACTACATCATCTGCATCATTGAGTTATGTATCAATAATCCTTTCTTATTTCAACACCTGTTTTACAACTGTTCAGTTGCTGTGCCAAAAATCTAGGAACAGCCCAAATAACAATCGAGATAAAATGCATCATTGTCTAATCCCTCTAACGCTCTCTCTCCACTATGTTTCTATATCACCCATCACTAATGTAGCTCTTCCACCTACATACACATTTTTAATTATGTTGATTACTTTCTCACTGAACCCACATCTTTCCAGCACCTGTATCATAACTTGTCTGTCTGCTCTGTCATGGGCCTCTTTAATATCTAGAAAGGCTGTGAGTACAATCATGTATTTGCTTTAAAAATCTTCAATCACTTCCCTCAGAATAAATATATTGTCTTCCCCTTGTATATTTACTCTAAATCCATCCTTTTTTTCTCAATTATCTTATATTTATTGACCATCTCTTTCAATCTCTCATTCAAAGTTGTACAGAAAATTTTGCCTATTGTGATCATCAATGGTATTGGGTTATAGTTTGCTAGCAAGTTTTTTGGCTTTCTCCCTCCACTGTGTAACAAAATAATTATATCATTCCAGTTCCTGAGCATGGCACACCTTGCCATTTATCTCCCTCAATATTTCAGTCATCTTTATTCCTCAATGTTTGTAAGATTAGTGGGGTATCTCATCCTTTCCTTCTGTCTTTCTATCTTCCAATTTCTTTAAACACATTTCAATTTCCTTCACGGTTAGAAGTTGACCTATGTTTTCTAAGATCTTCTCATCCATCACCAAAGCTACTTCATATCTCTGATTTTTTATCATTTCTCATCCATCTCAAAAGCTACTTCATATCTCTGTTTTTTTATCATTTTCTCATCCATCTCAAAAGCTACTCCATATCTCCAATTTTTTTATCATTTTCTCATCCATCTCGAAAGCTACTTCATATCTCTGATTTTTTATCATTTTCTCATCTATCTCAAAATCTACTTCATATCTCTGATTTTTTATCATTTTCTCATCTATCTCAAAAGCTGCTTCATATCTCAGACTTTTTATCATTTTCCCAACCATCTCAAAAGCTACTTCATATCTCAAATTTTTTATCATTTTCTCATCCATCTCAAATGCTACTTCATATCCCAGATTTTTTATCATTTTCTCATCCATCTCAAAAGCTACTTTATACCTCTGATTTTTTTATCCTTTTGCTTGTATTTGCTTTGCTGCTAAAGAAGAGGGCCAGGGAGGCTCTATCTCTAGCATGGAACTGCTGGATTTCCAGAGGTCAAAGTCGCTACTTCTTTTTGGATGGTAAAGTTGAACACTTTGTTCCCCTTCACACTTGCCAGTGATAATCTGGCATTCAAAAACCAATATGATGTATGGCAAATCTGTTGGAATTAATTTTTTTACTTTTTTCCCCTATATTTACTGCAAATGCAAGTATTCCTAAATTTAGTGCAATCATTTAACTGGAAGTGCTACTGGGTATTTCAGTATACATCCTTTTCCTATGTATTGCATATCATTTTAGATTCATGGAACAAGAAAATTTTTGTTTACATTTGCTGAACTGCCATTTGCTTTGAACAGTATTAGCAATGCAGCTCTTAGCCATAACATGGTCCATGACCTTATTTTATGGAACACAACTCTTGAATTTCAGGCTGGGCTGTTGGAAGAGGGCAAGCTGGAGGTTTGGAAACTCTCTGCATCTTCTTGACTGAAAATTAGTTATCATTTTATCATTCTTTCATTAGTAAGTTATCATTAGATACCTACCATTAGTTACCTATGCCTATCTTCTTATTGCTATGCCAGTGAAGCCTTCATCAGATGTGAGTGCTAATGGCCTAGGTCTCTCTTCTACTACCATGTGTTGTGGACCTAATAGGAAAATGTGCAGCTGCAATTACACGGGGCGTGTCCTCGATCTGTGCGACCTCTTTAATGGCCTCCAAGGGGATATGAAAAGTAGGGGATGTTCAAGGGGATATGAAAAGTAGGGGATGATCAAGGGGATATGAAAAGTAGGGGATGTTCAAGGGGATATGAAAAGTCGGGGATGTTCAAGGGGGATATGGAAAGTAGGGGATATTCGAGGGGATATGGAAAGTAGGGGATATTCAAGGCGATATGGAAAGTAGGGGATATTCGAGGGGATATGGAAAGTAGGGGAGATTCGAAGGGATATGGAAAGTAATGGATACGAAAGGTATGGGATGTGAAAAGTAGGGGGTAAGAAAAGTAAGAGATATGAAAAGTAGGGGGTATTCGAAGGGATATGGAAAGTTGGGGATATGGAAAGTAGGGGATATGGAAAGTAGGGGATATGGAAAGTAGGGGATATGAAAAG
>VOMN01129007.1:0-10429 GCA_014899125.1 Orchestia grillus | reverse complement strand
TCCTTTCTTTTACATGACATAAGTGTATATTTTCTTTTCTGTGCATGACTTCAAACAAGCAAACAAGACGACCAGAGTTTAACTATTATATAGATAGATAGATAAACAGATAAAGGAACAATGTTTTGGAATAAGTAGTCAAGCAGACATATTTTCCTTTAACACGTTGATTACGATTCTCCACAGAGGTTAAATTACATGCCGACAAATATCTCTACTGTGAATTTAAAAATGAATGATTTTGGTTTCACAAATTTGGTATCTCTATTAATTTGCTTCCTAATCAAAACTAGCTTATTCGATTGATGAACACAAGTTTGACGAAAACTCGAAAATTTGTATTATACATGATAGTGCTTTGGTTACAAAAGGTTAGGTTAGATGATCGCGTGTACCATATATGACCCACTACGTAGGCAAAGTGTTAACACGAAAAATAGATGTGACAACTATAAAAACATAAAGGAACAATGTTTTTGAAGGTGAATATTCGAAATGACACGAGGACACACATGGTAATTTTTAAAGAGGTCATCCATCAGTCAGGTGGATGAGGTTAAGTTATGTGGGTGCTGTGCGCTTCAGGGCAACCCATCTTGATACAGTTACACAAATATTCCAGTAACACCGGTTACAAACTAAATATATAATTAGCATGAGCAAAACTGTTGCCTGTGTTAAAGTTAGGTCACGCTTACATGCTCTCGCTTCTTGGCAGCAGATATATGAATCATATGAAGATAACATACACAATATATGAAAATAATATTTTGATGACAAAGGAACCAATTGAGCTATCGTAGGCTTACATCAAAATAAAAGTTGAAAAGAGTAGTACTCATATTTCCCCCTAATTAAAAAAATTCATACAAAGAGATAATCACAAGTTCTAGACAGAAGAAGGAATAGGAAATGTTGACATTATTTTTAAATCGAATACTTCAACCGGTATTGACATCTTTAACATAGACCCAAATATCGGACATAGTTTCCCTCCAACCCTATGTACGAACGAAGAAAAGTTGTGCGAGTCGGATTTTCAGTACTTATTTTTATCAATTTATGATTCGAGAATTTAAAGACTGTTCACGCAACCGGTCTCGCAGAGTCGGTACTAAAAGACGGTTGTTAGGACCCCATTCTACTACTGTAAACCACATTTATTTCTCTGCCTGCAACCGCACTTTTCCTGGTAATAATGCCCAACCCGAGAAAACGATCGTGACGAATTGCGAGTAAATTGAAGTGGTCAGGTACAATGAATTACAAGTAATTTTGAGACAACCTGCTGCGTATGAGGTATGGAAAGCTCTACTCAAACAAATACTCTAGAACCTGATGTTTTTATTCCAGCACACTGATCTTAAAGTCTATAGTCAATATAATTTTCAAAGAAAAAACAGTTAGTTGACCCCACTAATACACGTGAACGTGAAAGCGTGGTGAAGTTTCACCATGTCCACGATCAGCAACTTGCGCCCCACAAGAAGAGGGGCAGCGCGAAACGAGCAAGAAAAGGCGTCAAGACAAGCGGAGCGTTTCTTGAACAGATGTGGAGACTAGCAAGGCTTGCGCCCCCCACATTCCTGAGACGGCCGGCCAGCAGGCTTGTTTACAGCCTCTCGACATGTGTGTCCTGTTAATGCCTGCCCGATAAGCAGCCCCGCAACACAGACACTCGCACCGTCGCTTGAAAACGTTTCCAAAAATGAAGTGATTCTCATGCAAATTAGGTCACTGTGTAAAACTTAAACAATTGAGAAATTTTTAGAAAGTTTCACATGTGTTGAACATACTTAGAAAGAATTTACTATTGGGAGTAATTGAGCAGAATGATGACTTTTTAATAAATACATTGCAAATTATTCCATTATTATGGCCAAAAATGACGGGACCAATGATATTAACTTCTTAAGCTCCCCTCTTATTTACGGTAATTCTAGGATGAAACAATGTTATTTCCAGTATCACTGATACGAACTGCTTTAGCTGACAGTCTCACCATCACTTCAGGAATACGGCCCAGGGAATTTTCTCCTAAATCCTGAAGAGCGTGATACAAAGACGAGAGGAGGAACGGAAGGACTAATCAACCAACCAACTAAGCAAGTAGCACTGGGCTATTATTACATAACTAAGTGCATAAAGTTCTCCTCAAATTCAATATGTTCAATAAGCTTACCAAAGTAATTACATATGAGAAACTACGTACAAAAATATATATAAATTTATTTCAGGTGACACCTGGCGCTCGATCATATAGGGTTGATTTTAAGTATAATGGTGGAAATCATGACAACACAATTCAGAATGATTGATTTCAAAGACGAGACTTTATAAAATTTTTCCCCTTTGTCGAATCCAGCAAGGTATCACAACAATATATATTTTAATATATATGTGTACAGTATGTAATGGGAGTTTCAGAATAACATGAATATAAATATAATTAATATTCCTTGACTTATTTCACTATGTAGTGGAGAGTAGTTGTTCATAAGCAATTGTGTACGTACATGCATTGACCTAGTCCTGAACGCAGTTATATCGAGGAAACGAACAATGGAGATAGCATTAATTATAATTTTATTCTTAAACATTCATTTTTGTTACAATAATTTTTTGAATATTTGTCTAATATTCGCAAGCTGAACTTGTTTACCTTGCTCGCGCTTGTGCCCGTAAACACGGTACACATTACACATATATATGTTTCATTAGGGGATGAGTCCCACTAATACATCTCAGCATATCCACCTGAAGACACATCATAAAGAGAAGCCACAAAGTTTAGCTCAACGGAGCAAGATGATTAAATGGGATACTGATGCACTGCATACCGGTAATCCTCGAAATTATATTCGACAAACTTTATAACTCACGGAAAACAATTTGCCTTCGAGGCTGCTCCATACGGCAGCTGGTTCCTAATTATTGACTATTTCATTTCAGGCAATTGATACTTGTAAATAGGTGACGTAGTAGGAGACGTAATACGGCCGGCAGTGATATACAAACCTTGACAACAAGCGGATCCGTGAATTTTGCCTTTGTATACATTGCTTTGTATTGAATTGTCCCAACAACGAAAAATACTAAGATAGTAACGAAGGTTAAGAAGACGAAAGAGAAAACTGTAAAAGCAAATCAACGAAGTATCATTTCTTTAAAATATATTTGTACTTAGACATATGAATCTGGAATTAAAGCGGCACACATAGCAAGAACGGTGCAATTTTCAGATTATGATCTCCGGTTGGTTAAAAAAATGAAGGAAAACTACAAGATGCAGTCAGTACGTTACAGAAACAATTTGTAAATGAATTTTAATTTAAATACAATACACCAAAAAATTAGGCCTACAATTTTCTCACATATTGCGAGACTAACGCAGTATGCTCCAAATATGAAGGGAAATTTTCCCACCTGATGTTTCTGTTCAATAAGGTTTGTTCTTAACAGTTAAATTTTGTGCGCAACCACTGGCAATTACGATGATTGCTTGTACTTCAAATTTGTTTTCCATTAATAAAATACATAAGAATTGGGAACAAGTTGATGTAAGTTTCACTGTATGTACAGAGTGCGTTTTACACAATTTTTGGAGACCATATAATTCTTAAAGAAATTTTATCACGTTAAAAAATCTAAGCACGTGATATCTAAGGAAAAAAAATTTAATGCACATCGAGATTGCATACTCAGAATGATCTGGAAGCAGCGATGACAGTGTTTACTCAGTATATTTTGAGCGAATAAGAAATGACGATGTTCAAAAACAGTAGAAAAAGGATATATTGGCTCGTTTGTTTTAGGATCATCATTATTCGTAACCATCATTTCAATGTACCTTTTATAATCCATATTTTAGGATATATAAACGAATGTTAAGGTTATACTCATTTCATTATCTGAACGAAATGAGACTGAATCTTTTAAAAGCTAAGTACTGATAGAGTATAGTGCTAAGAAACATCAGTAACTATGCATAAAAAACCTTCACATAGCAAAGTATCAACCATACTTAGCCAAAAATGTCGATATTATGGGCAGTAATTTTGGTGATATAAAATGAGCGCATATTTGCAGGACGCTGTCACTTTTTCCACCTCTGAATATACATATATAATGTGTTAGGATTGATGTGTTCGAAAATTTACGTATAATAAACATATCTATTGTACTGTTTAATCATAGTTCTGAGAAAAATGCAACGTAAGGCTAAATCACGACGTCTGTCAAAGTTACTGAACTTTCCACTTACGAACACTTCACAGCTACTGCACTCGTAGGTAACCTTAAAACGACGCCTTCTCTAATCCACAGCATCAAAATACACGGTAAGAAAAGTGAGTAGTGTTGAACCACGTGTAGTCAAATTTAGTAAGAGCTGTGAGCAGCAGTACTGTAGAGGTATTCTACCCCTTATTATCATAAATATATGGCAAGTACGGCGAGTAAACATAACGTTGGACCCTAATATAGTCTTGAATTTGGTTTTTTGCTTTGAAAATTCCTATACCACCTCTTAACTCAACACATTTTCATTGAAAAGACATCATTCACATCTCAACACTGACGCCTGGAAACTGCAAAAACCTAACGTTCCCAGCGCAATACATTCTTCGGCTAACATTCTCAGTGCACATACCAATAGCGAATTATAAGTATTATTTCTTCGGCTGAACCCAGCTTGGCATGCCACTAGCCTTCTGCTCTCTTAAAGCTCTCCTACTCCCAGACTAACTGACACCAAGAGGCCTCTGCATTCCAGTTGCCACCTTCGGACCGAAGCAAACCTCTCTAGAACGTAGCAACCATCTGCCACCAGTACCCATCTGTTGATCTCAAGGGCCCGCTATCGTCCGGTGTTTAATTTTCACGTTCAGCTCGCGGAACGCTTCCAGCACACAACCATTCGGAGGCCCCCTACCCTTTCCTCTCATTTTACAAGAGACCCAATGTATACATACAAAATTTCTTTGTAGGCTTCACTGCTCTGACTATGGGAGCTTGAACCCCTAGGAGAAGATACTATTGTGAACTTGTGTATGTCACTCGCTATTCACACCATTCACACGCGGCCATTTTTCTTGTATATCTGGTACATGTAAGGTTCTTTCATTTTCCTCCAGTATCTGTGTCCTGAATAACAATTCGAGTTTACACTGTTGAAGCACATTAATTGTACGAATGCGTTCAGTAAGCTATTTGAAAATGTAAGTTTACTTAGTCGTTAAGAAATTCTACAACTTTTTTCCAGTGGGTGTTTAAAAATATTATACTTCCAAGGATTTGAGTACATGAGGCGGAGGCATATTTTAAAAATTGGTATCAGTTAATTAATTTTAGGATTCATTCGAATGCGGTAACATGTAATTATAGGGCAAAGAATATTCTATCGACGCACATTAGAACTGAACAGAGCTTCTCAGCTTGGGGTGCTTATATTAGACATTGTGAATAGGAAACTTCTTGAGAGAATCTGCAGAAAAATTCTAATTTAACATTTTTTTTCCTAAGATTTATCAAAAAAATGTGGTGATGAGTAATAGCAACGACAGATTAATGTTTAACGTTCAGATAACCAAAGATACTTTGCATGCAATCAAACCTTTACTGTTATGATTGCATGAACCCTTACAGTTTTCTTTCATACAATACCCAGCATTTCGTAACCTGTTAACATCATATGATATCCACGCGGTTGTTGCATTTACACGGTCGCTGTCGATTACACATACCGTGTGAATACAACACCGGCCACCTGGGCGGTGACCGTTAACAAGTTTAGATGTTTATGGGCAACAGCTCATACACCAAACGCTTGCCCGTTTTTATGTTGAAAATTTTAATTTCAAAAATAAATTTTTACTTGACCGCTTGATAAATGTAGTTCACTATTGGAATATGTTAACACAATTCAACTTGAAAACAGGTGTAGCATCTAAAATAGTGGTCATTTTTAATTATGAACAGATCAATTGTGAAATGAATACGCTTGTATTTTCAACTTGCATCACAAATAAAAGTATCATCCCTTTTTGGCCTGAAATATTGGGCGTGTTGTAGATAATTTAATGGTTGGAATATTGATGAAAATATTCCAATATTTAAATATTGGAATATTTTAATGGTTGGAATATTTAATGGTTGGAATTGCAAATATGCAATTTGCAGTCTTTTCAGCACACATATGCCTGCCTTACCGATAAATACCACGGGCGTGTCAATGTAAGAGTAAGTCAAGACAGTGTGTCCTATCGTGCATCCTGCCTGTACCAAGGTTAGGCTACATCAAGTCATTAGTAAGAACTACGTTTTGAAAAAAAATTAGTGTTACATTCAGGTAGCAATCCTCAGTTTAACTTGACTCTTGATTCACCACGATTACTTTGCAGCACGGACTATTTCTCTGTTGCAGCCCAAGTTAGCGTCAAAAATTGTCCATGAAGCGTCAGAGCTGCGCAACAATACGAAGGCTAAAACACCTTACGGAGCGGTGTGATTGAAAAATGATGTTTATTTTAAAACGAACACTAATGAAGTGCGGGCAACTGATTTTAATTCCTCATTATAAATGAAATTCTCACTTTGGGAATTGTTCAAAGACTAGAAAACGTTATAACGCATTATCATTAAATGAGTTTATGCAAAGGGTACACGAATCCGCTTCAGAAGGTTGTGATCTTTGATAGTTTTTAAAAGACAGCCGGTAGCCAGCACCCCTACCACCACAGATATTTGCGCTCAGTTAACACGGCGCAGCTCCGGTGGCGGACGCGTATGTGTCTAGCGCACGGGATGCGCATGGAAGGAAGCCAAAAAAGGTGGCCCAAAATCAAGGAAAGGAATGCGCCTGCTCACAGGACCGGACGTTCCGTGCTATGCGCCTCCAACCCTAAACACCGGATGTCGTCGCTGCTCCACGCCGGAAGAGACCAACCGACCACAGTCCGAAGTAAAGAACTGCAGCTGACGCTCGAATTTTTCTGTCGAGTTCATTGGTCTGAGCGGATCCGGACGGAGCGCGGGCAGCCTTCTGTCTGATCGCAGGGGATGGAAGATAGCCGAGTTTCGGCAGCGAGCAAGTCGAGCGGATCTTGATTAGACCCTCGAGGACATCGTAGAGAGCGCGTAACATCATTCGTGAACCTTATGCTATAAGCGACATAGTTCTTTAAACTCATACTTTTCACATTAGAAAAAACGATTGCTATAATGTTAAAATATCGATTCATTACCTTTATTTGTAGCATCAAGAGAACAAATTTTCATAAATGAGACTGGAAAAACACTACACATTCAAGAAAGCAAAGCCGTGGCACAGTTTCATATTCGACGACATCGGCGTATTTCACGTTTTAGCACATTCTTGGGGTACAGTTAATTGAAGTGAAAATTACTTCACACGACTGAATTAATTCCTCGAGTTGGAGTAGAAGATAATGTGTAATTTAATTTATTCAGATTTCCTGGTAGGTCTTCGACGAGGCATCTTGTTTATTTTCTTAGTGTTTGGTCTAAGTATGTTCACCTCATTAAACTGGAGGCTTCAAGTGATTCTAAGCCTGCTCCAGCGATGTAATCAAACATGACGTTCATGTACGTGTCAAACAAGAAGGTTATAATTTAACAAAGCAACCACCTTGCGTAGAGAATCTCGGTGATGCTCTTAGCATGATATTGTCGCTGTTATGATTGCGATGATTTGAAGGATCATTCTAGTTTACACTTACAGCAAACGCTTTCTTCAGCTTCCTTTCGTTATTAAATGACCTCGTCTGTTTGGAGAGTGGAGAGGACAGTCCGCGCCTTCGGCTTTGTGCGCTATGTAACCGGACGGGACGCTCAGCAGCGTTACGTATACCAGTGCTGAACATTGGCCTGGTGAGTCGTAATGGACCTCGATGAAGGGCACCAGACGCTGTTCATGACAATGTTTTAGTTGTTTTAGTAACTGGGTTAGCTATACAACTACACTCAACATTAAGGCAATGGCAAAATTCATTTTAAATTTGAACTTTTTATCGAAGACGTAGTTATTTGCTAAATTTTTACTTAGGGAACTGAGCTCAGAAGAGTATGAACCATGAAGTGGATGTAGTCTTATCCAGCGCTTGCATCAGCTCTGCCGCTTGAGGTAGCTTTTCTTGGAAAGTGATAAAATTTATTTTATTTAGTGTCGAGCTTTACCCGAGTTACTACCAAAGTTTTAACAAAATATCTATACTAAGAAATTCAGAATTTAGGAAAGATATTCAGCCCCAGATTTGTAGCAGAAGCAGCATTTTAATACTGCTCTCGCATCTTAAATCATTTGATTTATTTAAGTGTGAACAAAGTCTACTCATTAGTAACAGTTTCCACTAACATATCGTATAAATTAATTTTTATAAATGTTGCGCTGAGTTGTCCTTGCTCTCATTCATTCTTTTTAGCGCTCGATTTTCTTAAATCCTCTGGTGCTCTCTGCGTACTCTCATAAATCCCCATTGTGCACGATGAGTACACTTATAAATCACCTTGTGCATTCTGAGTGCAGTCATGAATCCCCTTGTAGGCTCTGTGTCTACATACAAATCCCCTTGTGCACTCTGCGTACACTCATAAATCCCCTTGTGCACTCTACGAACACTCATAAATCCCCTTGTGCACTCGGTGTACGCTCATAAATCCCGTTGTGCACTGAGAACAAAGGGCTCCGACTTCTCCCGTCCCAGTCCTTTCTAAAATCCGTACACTCGGCCATGAATAACAGTTATGCGGGAGACAGCGCTTTCCCTTCAACACAATATAGCAGAACAAGAACGCACGGGCTGCAGCTCTGGAGCCTGACCATCGAGTCTGCTGCCATTAAGAGAACCACTGATGGTTAAAATTTAGGTCATTTTTGAGAGGAGAAAATAAAAGACATTATGAACATGTACCATCGAGATTTTTTAAATAGTAAACACGTCATCCTCGATGAAATTTCTAGGTGCGAAGAAATGCTCGCTACATTTTTCAACCATGAATTATGATCCAAAGAAGAACTCAGTATAATGAAGATAGCGTTATTTATACGAAAATAATGTACGCAACCGATCACTTCATGCTTATCTACGTGAATTGATGAGCCTAATTAGGAAAATTTCCACCACAACTAACTTTATGCCGTTACAAAAACGCTGTAAATCCAGCGTTGAGTGCAGTAAGGCCTCCAAAATTTAAGTAATTTAAGAAAATTTTTATTCGTGCTTTTGATGATACGGTGTTTTCTATTCGGTTTGACGAACGGTGCATAACTCTACTCTTTACTTGCGATGTAAAATTCCTCCCACGCACGCTAGGAAAAAGTATGTCACACTTTTTATACTAAGAACCTTTGTTGATTTTGTAGCAAAAACTTAGCGCGAAGTGAAGTGCAGTGCGAACACCGATCTCGAGGCGAGGGATCGCTGAGGTCGAGCCTTGACAAACACGACCATGTCCCGCAAGTGAGCGAGTGAATTGAGGGCTGAGGAGTGGAGGCCAATCCATCACATATTAAAAAGCGTAGTGCAACCTAGGCGCATTTGATACTTCAATCCAGGTCTGCTGAGCTAGGAGTAATCGCTTCACAGAAAGCGGATGTTTGCCTCGCTGAAGACGGCGAAATATTGCCTCTGTCCATAAGCCAGCTCGCCTGCACAATGTTGTACCTTGTAATTAGGGTTCAGGAAGAAGGCAATCGCAACGCGGCTTGATTCAAATTTCTTGAAATGCCTCAAACAGGTTGAAAGGAAGCAAATTTCACAATTTATTTTCATACCATTCCACATATTTCTCTAACCTCGTATTTCCGGTAGGATTGAGTTACTGTTGAAAACAGGATGCAAGTAGAAGTATAAAAAATATCGGTTAATCCGGGAGTTTTTTTCGATTTGAAGGTAATAAAAGAAGCTTTTATGTATTTTTTCTCACCACTACTGTGAATGTAGAAAATTGACATTAGTGAAGAAAGCTTAGTTGAAAAAACGCGCCAACGAGTATCGAGAGCTCCAACATTGTAGAACATCGATCAGAGGTCGTGTAGGAGTATATACACTGTCAAGTTACACGGAGTTTCATGAGAAATTATCCTGAAACCGCCGTAAACACTTAAGGCACACCTCGTGGGGAACGCGTGACCACGAATCCCCTGACCGACAGTAAAATAACAGATCCACTCACTGATTTTATTTTTTCTACCAGGCGTGAAAAGCTAGCGCACAGCGACACTGCCCTTCTGTCATTTTGTGCATCTTACTTTTTGTGGGGCGAGTTGTACAATGCATTTTATTTCTGCTCGCATGTGTTATAGCGTTATACTACGTACTAGTTAATTTAAGAAAATTAGTGTTGTGTGCTTCTTCGTTTGATGAATTTTTCGTTGAATTTATTAGTGAAGTACAGATTTTCTTTCGGC
>VOMN01129005.1:0-10650 GCA_014899125.1 Orchestia grillus | reverse complement strand
GGGAGATTTCGGCTTTGCTATTGAAGAAAAGAAGCTGAGCGAGTAAACTAATCCTTTGAATATTGGCTCTCCTTTGTATATGAGCATTGAAGCATTATAAAAGAACCAGTACAGCTACAAATCTGATATTTTTTCTTATGGCATTGTATTGTACGAAATGCTTCATAAAGTATCTCCATGGGAAAGTCACACAGAACAAGAGTTGAAAATGAAGATGAAAAATTAGGAGATTAAGTTTCGCAGTGGCTTGAGCTAAGAAATTAAGGATCTCATTAGAAGATGCCTGTAAATGTAGGTAGAGAAGAGAATCTCTATCTAAGAGGTGCTGGAGCATGAATTTTTCGGAAATTTGAAGGAAATATAAGAAGAGATTTAAAAAGAAAGGGTTGAACATGAAAAAATAATGTAAAAATTGCTTATTTCACCAATGCAAAAGAATTTCAACTAAAATGTTGGCAGCAATGGCAATCCGGACGAAAGGAGCAAATAAGTATAAGCCAACAATTGATTCTTTTGCTTGGGCATATGATTCAGTAAATAAAAAAGAGTGATATGAATTTCAATCTTGTTCATAAAATTAAAAAAAATTTTCTAAGTAATTCATAGAGATTTGAAGGTTTTCAAATTATTCCAAGATGAGTTTTTAAATGAAAGAAGCCCATTGTGTTTGTTTTAGATATGACTATGATTGAGTTTGTTGGTTTTGCTTTTTAATTGTATTTATTAATATACTGCCTTTAAAGTGTAAAAATAAAAAAATTCAAAATGAGCAAGGGTAAAAAATTGCGATTAATTGCAGTAAATTTGCTTTTTGTGGCATATTGGGTGGTCTATATTTGAAGTAGATGGCAGTAATTTAATTTTGCATCAATTGATCATTTTCATTTTCAAGTTTTAATAATAATTATGTGCTAATTGATCTAAAACTTTGTTTTAAAGTTCTGTCATTCAGATCCCTAAGTCGAAAAAGGTCGGTTCTAAGACCACAAACAGGCAATTTTCAAGTATCTGATCAGCAAATATAAAAAATCAGCAGAAAAATAGATTTGTTTCGGAATCAAGAGCTGCTCATATGATAATTTATTTTACGCGGCTGTCACTATCCTGAAGCTATAATTGGTACCTTTTTAGCTCTTGATTTAAACCACAGTAGATCTATTGGCTTAGACGGTTCAAGTCAAGGGCTCCTTCATGCAAGAAAATGAATATCTTTTTGTGGGCTCTTCATACAAAAGAAAAACTATGTTCAGAAGAATCTCCAAAATTAATTAATCATCATAAAACTCCAAAGTCAAAATATTTCTCGAGGCTCAAAACGGAAAACTCTGCATAGTCACAACTCAGAATTTATCAGAAATTCTCACTGAAAATTTTGATCTGATTTGGAGAAGAATAGCAAATCTTACAAACTTTTTCACAGTTACTGTCATTGGTTACTCTTTTGACGTTTTTCAAATTATTCAACAAAAAAAATATAAAACTGAAATTTTGCGCATACATGGAGAAGATAATCTCAAATTAAAAAAATAACACATTTACTTGGGCAAAATGATAAACCAACTCAAAATCAGCCATATCGATTATCTTCCCAATGAAAAAGCTGAAGCTGAAACAAGCTCTTTCAAGTCGTAGGCATAAAAAAAACAGTAAAAAGTACTAAGGCAATTTATCATGAACAGGCAGCATGATAACTTTTAGTTAAATTCAAAAAAGTTATATTCTCTAGATTTGTCAAAAGCTTTGGACATATCAGAATAATAAATATCGTTCTAAATCGATCAAAGTCAGGCAAGTTTATTTTCATCTTTTTTGAAATTTCCCGTTCTTCGGAATGCTTACCCAGGATAAATTAAGAATATATTCAGCTCCATTTAAATACAAGATCCCAGTAAGTTAACTTTCAAGGAAACAAAGCTTTAAGGGGGATTAAATAGAATTTTAGCCGCACGCATGAGTTATTCATATATTCAGTCTGGAGGTGTTTCTTAAATAAATAAAAGATCTGAATCCTTTACAGATTAAGAAGACTACAGATAGAAGTTTCTCAATGCTCCGTTTTTAAAGAGCCCCTATCTTTCCTAAAAAAACATATTCACTAGACAATAAAGACCAACTATTTTATCCAAATTGATAGCTATAAAAGTACCGAAAAAAGATATAACCAATTAGATAATAGCCAAATATGAACATTAAAAAAATATTGTTAAAGGGCTAAAAGGATTGGCTTCAGCTTATATTTTAAAATATTACAATTCTAATCAAGCGTAATTTCAATATAAAAATTACCTTTTAATGGACTTTTTGCCCTCTGCCTATACATTTTCTGATTTCCTGAAATTATCCAAAAACTCCCTTTCAATGCATTCTAAGCTGTACCTGCTGGTAAATTTATCAAATGCCATTCGATTTTTGACGGATTATTCAATAGTGCACATGGATCTTAATTTTAACAATGTTTTGATTCATAGAGATTACTTAATCAAAATCATTGATTTCGGGGAAGCATACAATCAGTTTTCATTTAATACAAGTAAAAATTATTTAATTCATGTAGGCTTCAAAAGAGGATATACACTTCCATTTTGCTCTCCTGAGTATTTTACACGAAAGACTGGCTTTAGCTATAAACAAGATGCTTTTTCTGTTGGAATCATGATGTACCGACTTATTTTTTAGGACTATCCTTTCTTTGTGTCTGATAAGCTGAAAAAAAGATACAAAAAGAAATCTTATTCAAAAGTGATATTTCTGGCTCCCGAGCGAGGTGAGGATCACTTTGCAAATGAGTAGACAGCTTTTCTACTTTACAATTTGTTCTTTAAGCTAATATCGGCAGATGAAAATGTTCGATGCCACCCTTCATGGATCACGATCCTCTTCAAAATATTATATTACCACTTGGTATGATATTTTTCTCTCTACTCATTGTGTATATTTTTCATAAGCTATTTTAATATAAATTAGGCTCAATAGATTAAATTATTTTATAAATACAAGATTACCATTATATTATTTAAAAGTGTAAGTAGCTTAAAATTATCTTGTATAAAGATATAATCAAATTTCATTAAATCCTCATTTAATGTCATTTCTTCCATATTTTAAACTAGTCAACATTTTATTCTCCAGCCTTATTTCCGTATTTCCCTTTGATCTAGGTCCCGTTAAGTTCTCCTTAATAGTAGATGACAAGTTCAAAATCATTATATTTTTTTTGAAATCTGACCGTAGTAGCATTGTCATCAAAATTTCCGGCAAATGTAAACCCCCCAGCACTCTCTTATGATCCTTCAGCTTTTAGTTAGCCTTGTGGAATAGAGTTAATCTAAAAGCTCTTTAGATTAAAAGGCACTTATTTGCCACCTTCTTTGTAGTACCCTGTCCATTACCCTGACATTTTTCGATAATTTTAAAATAAAATTAATATATTAAAAAAAAATTTTAATTTGATAAATAGTTCANTTAAATTCACAATATTAAAAAAATATTAGAAATATTGTTGCTGTTGTTGAGCTCTCAGATGCAATTGCATCAATTTTTGAAGGTTAGCATTGTAGAGGTCCTGTAAGGAAAAGGAGATACCTTTTTAATGTTTTTATTTTAATTTTTGGATGGATCGATCATGCGATAAAATAAGAACTTATTTTACATGAAGAATAAACAAAGTTAGCCTTAGCACCTTAGCTTAACCAGAGCATACAAAGATCATCCAATAAAAGATTAGAAATTTTTAGAGTTCAATTTAAAAAAAAATAAAAACAAGGAAATCTGTTCGAATTAGCAAGAGATTTAGTGTCAGGACAAAACTAACCTTAGGTGATAAAATAAAATTGGGATATCGGTCAAAATAAAGGGTCTAAACATTCAATAAAGAAATGTAATTATCTTTGAGAAGAATGATAGATTTAATTTCAAAAAAACTATAAATATAGTGGGTTAATGTTTAAATAATGAAAGAATAGTTGAAAATTTAATTTCAGTTAATATTTATCAAAGCAATAACATTGACAGTATTTTGAGTGTTAATATTTTTTCATTTCAACAAAATTATTGATAAAAAGTAAGTAAATCTAAATTGGTAAGTGTGACTGAATCAGATCAGAATTTCATTTATCACCATATAAGGACTTCAAATCTAAACCAAATAAAAATCAGATAATTTATCCGCCTGAAGAAGTTAATAAATGAAACAAATATTTTTGATAAGCTTAAAATTTTAGAAGCTCAGGGTGCTTCTAGAAGACAGTTTTTGGCTTGGGTTGAGAAAACAATCGACCAGCAGTGTATGTTTTTACAAACTATTTTGTTGTTTATATGAAATTTTATATTAAATTAATAATCGATTTGAAAATAAGAACATAATTGATTTGTTTTGTTATGAAATTAATTAAATTTTAATTTAGATGTTATTGACAAGAGCGATTAGAGCTCACTCTCTCCTGCGAAATCAAAAATACTTTCTATCTAATCATTTTGCAGTCAACTCTTGTTCAAAGAAAAAAATTTCTGATGAATAACACAAACTCGGAGATTAAGTCTCGATAATTACAGATGCAATAACAAATTACAAAGTGACAATGCACAAACCATAAAGGAATTTGTATTTCACAAATAAAATAAAACATTCTTAGAACTATCAACACTAGCAAGTCAATCTTTTTCATATTAAATCAAAAAATACAACTTTGAAACCATACATATACTAACAGAATCACATAACAAAGGGCATAGAAGGGTTGGAAGAATAGTTTGTGTTTGATTTCTAAAGAAATAATTCTATTCGGAATAAAAGCAGTGGAATGGAAAATTTATTTTAATCAACAGATTTCGAAGAAAATAAAGCTTTGTTTGCTGCCCATACTAATAATCAAAGTGACTTTTAAAATCACAGTAATTTTTATTCAGCAGACTATGACTCTGATTCAGACTCAGATTCAGATTCANCTGATTCTTCTGACTCTGACTCAAGCTCAAGCTCTGATTCTTCTGACTCTAGCTCTGATTCTAGTTCTAGCTCTGACTCAAGCTCTGACTCCAGCTCTGATTCTAGCTCAAGCTCTGATTCTTCTGACTCAAGCTCTAATTCAAGTTCTGACTCAAGCTCATATTCTAGCTCTGACTGAAGCTCAAGCTCATACTCAAGCTCATAATCTGATTAAAGCTCAAACTGACTACAGACCATCAATAACATTGACGTATAAATCTTCATTGTATTTATACTTGTTTTGCTTGTCTCTATGGCGTTAAGGATGGATTCATGCTTTTTAAAAGCTAGAAAACTCGCAGGTGCAGCACTTTATTTCACTTTATTTTATTTATTTATTTTAATATTGAAAATTTGAATAGCAAAATTGAAACTAATAGTATTTTTAAAAGAACAAACAAAAACTAATAAGCAAATATTTTTTAGTTAGAAATTAAATTTTAATTTTGCTGCTGTTGATATTGATGTTTTGGATTTAGGGCCTGCTGACTTGCTGCTTTATAATAGTCAAGTTTTTTTCTGTTTGCATATCTTCAAAGGAAATCCTTTTCATTAACACGAAAGCAATTCCAACTACACAATGAAGACTAAACAAATTAGCACTCCTGACTTATTTGCAATAGATGCATGTTAGCAACAAATAAGCTTTGAGCTAATTAAAAATATGCAATATTTTAGAACAAATCTGACTGAAATGCATAACGAATTGCTTTTATTTTGTTAAGATATTGATTAAACACTATTACTTATTTGATTAAGAAATTTCTCGAATATGTTTTCATTTTTAATAATTATACGTTAATGAACTTTCCTTTAATAAATTGAAAATGTTAAGATTTGCCTTAGATAAAAATATAAATAATGTTGTCAACAAGAGTCATTAAGGCCCACTCAATTCTGCAAGCTCAGAAGTACTTTTTTGCATCTAAATAACTTGTATTTGGCACACAGGCGCGTAAAAAGCTTTTAGAAGGATGCAAGCAGCTTGAAGAGGCAGTTTCTGTAACCTTAGGCCCAGGCGGCCGCAATGTGCTTATCGATCAGAGTTATGGAAGTCCCAAAATCACCAAAGATGGTGTGACCGTGGCCAAGGCCATCGATCTACCCGATAAAAGTTTGAATATTGGAGCAAGCCTGGTGAAGAGCGTGTCAAGCAAGACCAATGACGAGGCCGGAGATGGAACTACAACTGCGACCATTCTCGCCCGAGCTATTTTTGAAGAGGGATTTAAAAAGGTTTAATCCGGTCTTAATCCAACCCATATCAAGCGCGGAATCGATCTGGCAGTAACCCATGTTCTCGAGCAGCTCAAGGCTCAATCCACTGAAATCAGAGGCAAATAGGCTATTTCCAATGTGGCCACTATCTCTGCAAATGGTGACCGAAATATCGGAAACCTACTTGCTGAACTCTACGAGAAGGTTGGCATCCATGGCACTATTACTGTCCAATAAGGCAAAACTCTGCACCANGAAACCTACTTGCTGAACTCTACGAGAAGGTCGGCATCCATGGCACTATTACTGTCCAATAAGGCAAAACTCTGCACCATTAAACATAGTTTGTAGACGGAATGAGATTCGATAGAGGCTTTGTATCCCCATATTTCGTAACTGACGACAAGAAGCAGAAGATAGAATATCAGAACTGCCACATTTTGATAGTTGAGAAAAAGATCTCAAACATTCAAGAAATCCTACCGTACATTGAGTACACTTACAAGCAGCAAAAGCCTTTGTTGATCATCGCTGAAGACGTTGAAAGCTAGTTGTTGGCAACACTGATCATCAATAAGCTCAAGAGCAACCTCAAAATATGTGTTGTGAAAGCTCCATCTTTCGGAGATAATAGAAAGGCCACTATGCAGGACATTGCTATCTTTACAGGTGGACAATATGTGAGTTAAGAGGCTGGAATCTTCTTGGACAAGAACGCTGAAGCTCCTGAAACCCTTCAGGCTACATTCGGAATTGCAAAGAACGTGACTATTACCAAAGAAGACACTATTATCATGAACGGTGAGGGCAGAAAGTAAAGTTTTTGTTTATTTTGTGCTTAGATAAGAGATTGATGGAAGAATCGAAATTTTGGAGGAGCAGATCAAGACTATTGAGAGCAATTATGACAGGGAAAAACTCGAGGAGCGACTCGCTAAGTTCAAAGGAGGAATCGGAGTGATCAAGGTCGGAGGAGGTAGTGAAGTAGAGGTTGGAGAGATCAAGGACAGAGTTACTGACGCTCTGTGCGCCACCAGGGCTGCTCTTGAGAGCGGCATTGTTCCTGGAGGAGGAACAGCCTTGCTATATGCTGCAGCTGGTTTGATATCGCTGCCAAGCTTACATAAGAAGGCAACATTTAGAAAGGCTTCAATGCTGCTAAGGGCTAATACGTTGTCATGAAGAATGAAGGCATCATCGACCCAACCAAGGTCGTTAGAACTGCACTTTTAGATTCTTCCAGTGTTGCCAGCCTAATGCTCACAACTGAGTGCATGATTTATGATGAGCCAGAAAAGAAGTGATAAGGAGATGGATGATACTAATGTTAATGAAGTAAATTTGTCTTATCATGCTGACTGACAAATTGATGGCATTTGTGTATTTATAGCTTACTGATTCTCAAATGGTTTATAGATACGTTAGATTTTAATTTAGCAAATATTATCTGATTTAATGCCTTTTATTTAGCTGTATCAGTATACTGTTAAAATAAAACATAATTTCATCAAAACAATAATTAATTGAAAACCTTTTTGTAAGCAATTCAAATAAATAATAGATGAATGAAATATCTTATCTAACTAAGTTATGTGTGTATTAATTATTTATTGCAAATGATTTATCGAAGGCTGATCTCCTGTCGAGCTCCCGCATCCCGCTATATGTTCGGAGTGGACGCCAAGACCCTAACCATTGGAGTCCCCAAAGAAACATTTTAAAACGAAAAGCGAGTGTCCATTACCCCAGACACTGTGCAGCGAATGGTAAAAAAGAACGGGTGCACTTTCTTAGTCCAGGATGGAGCTGGCTTGTAGGCTTCCATCACTAATGAGGCATATACGGGGGTCGGGGCTAGGATTGTGTCAGAAAAGGAAGCTTTCAGTGCAGATGTAGTCTTGAAAGTTCGAATGCCCAACGAGACCGAAATTGACCACATAAAATAGGGCGCAACTGTTGTATCGTTCCTTCAGCCCGGTCAGAACAAACCCACAGTTGAGCAACTGTGCAAGCGAGGCATAACGGCTTTCGCAATGGACCAAATCCCGAGAACCACCCGAGCTCAGACATTTGATGCACTTTCATCAATGGCTAATATTGCTGGATACAAGGCAGTGGTTCTGGCAGCCTAAAATTTTGGAAGGTTCTTCACAGGGCAGATGACAGCTGCCGGCAAGCTGCCACCTGCCAAGATGCTCGTAATTGGAGGTGGAGTTGCAGGTCTTGCTTCCATAGCCACGGCTAAGAGTCTCGGAGCCATTGTTAGAGGCTTTGACACTCGGCCTGCAGTTAAAGAACAAGTTCAATCGCTTGGCGCTGAATTCCTTTAAGTGAAGGGCTTTTCTGGAGAATCAGGCGCAGGCAAAGGTGGATATGCTAAGTAAATGAGTAAAGAGTTCATAGAAGCAGAGATGAAGCTGTTCGCCAAGCAGTGCTAAGAGGTTGACATTGTTATCACAACTGCTTTAATTCCTGGAAAACCCGCTCCTAAACTTATAACCAAGGAAATGGTTGAATCGATGAAGCCTGGAAGCGTCATAGTCGATTTGGCTGCTGAAAATGGAGGAAATTGCGCACTGACTGAAAAGGGGAAAATCATAGAGCACAAGGGAGTGAAAATCATTGGTTACTATGATTTGCCCTCGCGAATGGCTGGACAGAGCTCGGCTCTATACTCTAATAACATCAGCAAGTTCTTCCAATCCATGATCAGTAAAGACTCTAACGAATATGAGGTCGATTTAAAGGATGAAGTTGTGAGAGGAGCCATAGTTACACACAACAAGGAAGTCCTTTGGCCCAATCCCAATCCGCCTATGCTTGATGCAGCTAAGACTCCCAAGCCCACAGCTTAAGTTAAAAAGTCTGCTCCAGCACCTAAAAGTTATTTCTAACGCACACTGAAAAATGCCTTATCTTTGTCGACGGGTCTTCTGGGTGTTCTAGGCCTAGGATACACATGCACAGACCCTGCCATTCTGACAATGGCCAGCATATTCTCGCTGTCCGTAATTACTGGATACTTCTCAGTATGGGGCGTGACCCCTGCACTACACACCCCTTTAATGTCGATCACTAATGCCATCTCAGGCATCACAGCTGTTGGAGGCCTGCTAATTCTCGGTGGAGGGTATTTCCCACACTCTTTCCCTCAATTATTGGCTTCTATGGCCGTACTACTTTCCTCAGTAAACATTGCAGGTGGCTTCGTAATCACACAGCGCATGCTAGACATGTTCAAACGCAAGACTGATCCCGAAGAGCACAACTATCTCTACGCAATACCTGGAGTACTTGGGGCTGCTGCCCTGTTGAATGCCCATTGTATTGGCGCTCTCACAGTTTACCAAATGGGCTATTTGGCTGCCTCATTGTGTTGCATAGGTGGCATAAGTGGGCTTGCCTCACAGGCTACATCAAGAATTGGAAACGCGCTAGGCATCATAGGTGTGGGAACAGGTGTGATGACAGCACTTTGTTCGCTTAATTTCCCTACTCCTTTACTTATGCAGGCTTTGGTATTACTGGGCTCTGGAGCTGGAGTTGGTTTGACACTTGGAAAAAGAGTCGCTGTCACTGAGTTACCCCAAACAGTAGCTGCCTTTCACGCCTTGGTTGGTTTAGCAGCCGTAGTGACTTCACTTGGGTCATTCTGGATTGGCGCTGACCACTCTACCCTTCACAAGATTGCCTCTTTCTTGGGCACCTTTATAGGTGGTGTGACCTTCACTGGATCTATCGCTGCATTCTTAAAACTCTCAGGTATCAAATGGACATTTGACCTTCCTATGAAACGATATCTCAACGTGCCTTTGGGTGTATTTAACTTACTAGGCATTGTTGCCCTATGCAAATCCGACAGCAATGTTCTTGGTTCAATTTTGCTACTCTATGCCACCGGCTCTTCCTTTGCACTTGGCTGGAACATTACCAATTCTATTGGCTCTGCAGACATGCCTGTAGCCATTACAGTGCTTAACAGCTACTCAGGATGGGCTCTCTGCGCGGAAGGTTTCATGCTTGCCAATCCTATGCTCACTATTGTAGGCAGTTTGATAGGTTCATCAGGCGCTATTCTTTCATATATTATGTGTAAAGCTATGAACCGATCTCTGTACAACGTCATCTTCGGAACATGGTCAGACCCCAATGCCAAGAAAAAGTAAATCGATCACACAAGAGAGCACGTATAGGCAACGATCGAACAGGTCGGATAACTCCTGGTTAATTCTAAAACCGTTGTAATCGTACCAGGTTATGGCATGGCTGTGGCTCAGGCTCAATATGCCATCTCAGAGATGACTAAAACCTTGAGGGAGAACAACATAAAGGTCAGATTCGCCATTCACCCAGTTGCCGGAAGAATGCCTGGACAGATGAATGTACTTTTGGCAGAGGTCGGCATCCCATATGATATTGTCCTAGAAATGGAAGAGATTAACGACGAT
>VOMN01129000.1:0-13709 GCA_014899125.1 Orchestia grillus | reverse complement strand
CCGCCATTATTCGTGCTTTTGAAGGTCTTGCACCATATTAGTAGCAGGTGACTAATTTTTTGTCCGAGAAGCTTATAAACTAAACAAAATAAGCATTGTGACCAAAATTCAAGCGCAGCCCAGAATTCAGGCACTATCGGAAGTGGTGTTATAGCTATTTTTCACTCCACTTGGATCAAAAAGCAAAGATTTAGGAGCCAAATAAGCCAACGGAGAATTTGACTCTTCGCCGTTCCACATTGGTGCCGAAGTAGTTTTACGCTGTAGAGCGGGCGGCTCAGGGCAAAGAGCTCTTACTCCAGGAAACAATTTTCGATTATAAATAAATACACAACTGATGTATATCATTCCAGGGATGCAAAATAAATTTGCCTAACAGCTGCAGCACTCAACACTCGCCTGTAGCAAGGCCCCCGCTCGCCTGTGCACAGCTGTAGAAACTGCCTGGCTCGCTCCGTGTCCCCCAGCAGGCGGAGGTACAGGCGACCCAAGTACTTGCCAGACACGGCCACGTTGAGGAACACGACAGGCGAGTCAGCGGGCACTAAACTCCGTACCTGATCGAACTGAAAACAATATTTTTAGGTTTGACTTTTGCCGTATAAATCCCAGAAAATATTTTTGGTGGCTTAATAGCTCTTTTTAACAAGGTTGAACTAGATTGAGGTTTTCATTCAATTATATGCAATGTAAATTAAACATTTCATTTTAGTTTAATAAAATGTTGCACAATTTCCGATCTGAATTTCTCCTTCGAAAGCAAGTAACTAAAATTCTCCTGTATCTTATGAGAGGCAAACTCAGCCTGCCGCAGGGAGACATTACCAATGCTTTGCTAAGCACCATTTCATCCTGTCCTTCAACACTCACACTTCGCACGGAAGATTGAGCGTGAATTTCAAATGATAACACGGAGGGAATTACAACCATAGAAAAGGGGAAAGCAGAATTCCTAACGAAGCCCGTTGTAGGCCTAGTGCTGAAATTAACATGCTCTCCGCCACTACCCAGGTGACCGGCGATGCACTCACACGGTCTGTGTAAACGACAGCGATCGAGTGACAGCAAGAACAACGGCACGCATCCACATGCTCGTTTGTCAACAGTAACCTTTAATATGTTTACCCATTTGTTGTCTCGGGAACCAACAGTGACCCTCTATCCATAGAAAACGAGAGTGTACAGAAAATGGAAACTGCACTACTGCAGATGGCGCATGCTCCCACCTGGACGTTGAGAGCGTTGCTTGGGGGGTTGCTGGACTGCAGGGCATGGAGGAGGATGTGGCCGTACGACAGCGACAGTCGCCCCCACTTGACGTTGTGCGGGCTTTTGTACCCCTGCACCTGCGAAGTACGAAACATAATTTGAAATCGATTCACGAAACACTGGATGAAAAATTCATCCGAATACATTTCGTAATAATTAAGTTACACAGGACACTACGGTTCCTTTCTGGTTTCACAACCGCATCCGGGGCGCGAGAAAGAGCGCATACTGCGTAGTGGTAGGGGTAAACCAGTCTGATCTGACAGGCATCACTGCGTGCGCCACCTGTAAGGCCCTCCCTACCTGTTGCAGGCTACCGTCACGCGACTCCGTGTGACGAATCGACTCATCGTCAGAGAAGAAAGGATAGTGTCAATATGTACTACCGCTCAGAATAAGCAAAGCTACCAGAGAAATTAGATTAGGTTAGCTTTCTAGTTAGTTTGAAGCTCCCTATCCGCATGAAATGTGATCCAAAGAGCGCGAATATAAGGTACCATTTAGTATGGACTAAAGAGAACGGGTTATCTGTGCACAAGGTGTGTTCGCGCACAGGATCCCCTGCGCTTATACATAGTAAACTAATAATAAAAATATAAAAAAGGTAAAGGAAAGGAAGGGAAAAAGATGCATAAATTGAAAGAAGCGAAATGGGTACGAGAAATAGAAGTCCCGAAGGCTTATCTATAGCTGAGGCTTTAACAGCGCCCCCAGCCCCGTAGGGTTGTCAGTCCCCATAGCATAGGATAGCCGAACCTAACTTACCTAACCCAATTGCCTATCCCACGCTCCCTGAGGAAATTGCAAAAGCATTGGTACAAGTCTCTGTTTATCTGAATATATTAACTGGAAAATTTGCTGAACACAAAGTATTTAATGAAGTAAATCTTCACCACGATGTGCCATAAATTCATAGAGATAATTTATTTGCTATATTGCCTCTTCTCCAAGAAGAAATTCAATTAGAAAGATAACGATAACAAAACAATTTTGGATTCCTGACTGGGAATGCCATTGAACTAGGACTCGACTACGTGCGCAAATTGGGTGCGTAATGCCAGAGTACTATGCGCGTGCGATGCGCAGCTGGCGCAGGGCGTACGAGCGCTCTGCTCTCGAGCCTCTCTAAAATCGATAAAGGTAACTCGCATGCTGGAGATTATATATCATATTTCGTAGTTGGCATTGCCATAAAGTGCACGATTCACACTGATGAATATTAAATTTCAAGAAAGCAGGTACTCGTTAAGAATGCAAATACATTTTTTCTTATACCATGGAAGAAAAAATCAAGTTTTCAAGAAGACACGAAGACCACAGTGCAGTAATTGATTAGGCGAGTGATCGATGTTCCGACTCGTGCCACACGATTTTTGTTTTTTCGGTTCTTATAAAAATTTATAAATTCCCGAATTCTACCTAAACGAAGTGTCTCTGGACCCAAATCCATATAGACCCATATCGTTCGTGCACGTCCAACGAAATCGTACACGAGTATTGGAAAGTACTCAAGATAAACGCGACTTGTTGAGGTGACCCAACATATGATTGCCGTTTTATATACAATTTTGAAATATTCTTTACGAAACTAATCATACTACTTGACTCAAAAGAACAAATGACTACCACACGTTATCATTTCACTGAGAAAAACACTTCTATTGAATTAAAACTAAAGAATTGGGATGACGTTGAAAATTTGATCGACACCTATTATGAAATTTCAAATATGCACAAAAATTGAACCAGAGACAACCATATTTCAATTTTCTAAGCTATATTTTCTTTTGAATGTAGTTTGAATTTGGTGAATTCATAGTGGTCATATATTACATCACTGTCGTACAACATGGAATTATGAACTTTTCATAAGGTACTTTATGTGCTGTAATATCTTGATAAAAACTCCAATTCTCCACATTATATTAGTTAGCAGAGAATAATTATTTTCGATTAGTGTTCTAGTTACATAAAACCTATTCATTTTATAAACAATCTGCACCTCGGTTGCCCGATCCCAAGCCGATATAGGCAACGCTTTCATTCCCACAGATAGAGTTCTAATGAGCATCTCAACCCAGAAAAACCTGCTCGTTCTTGGCGGTGTCGAGCACAGCGTAGATGCCTTTGGAGGCTTCCTTGTTGAGGTCCTCTGAGCAGCTGCTGATGACGTGTAGGGCTGACGCCGTCGCTATCAATTGCTGCACACAAGGAGCCAGTTACTGTTGGTCAAGTTATGTGTAGCTCAGTATTATTATTACTGTACACTAACATACGAGTACTTATTTGTCTTTTATGAATGTTAAGACATTATTATCGAGTCTATATTTTTTGTAAAATTATGTTATTTGATATCCTACACCACTGTACTGAGCTTGAACGTAGCAAATTGGCCTTTCTTCATCGTAAAATGAAATTTATTCAAGAAAATCTAGCCATAGCCATGGAGACTTTAGCCGGTAGCCTCTGTAACTACACGCAACAATTATGTGCGGCCTACATTGGATAAAATTACCATATGGAGCATACATCACAAATAAAGAGATATAAAAGAAAAGTTTCAACGCTGTAAATAGCGTTAATTCCCTATTATGCCATCTTCAAGCAGATGACTTAAATTTTAAACGCTTCCTTTACTAGGAAGGCACTTAGGAACTGCATATTTTATACAACGATCAATCATATAGAATGGAGCAACATGAACAACGAAAGGCATTACGTTTGGATTGATTCACATCGCCAATGCATACCAAAATCACAGCACGAGATTCAGGTTAAATGCATAGATATTTTCGAACTCGTAATCTGTTCTCCATTGAAACAAAGAGCTCAGCAGTAACAGGAGCACTCTGTTACTTCTCGTTGCCCATCACCGTGTCAGGAGGAAATCAGTCTGTTCGACTTCAAAGCTTCACGCGTGCATGCACTCTAGTGCTGCGCGTACACTGTGCGCATAGGACGACGGCTCGAATTCCGCCGCTCTAATTCGCCGCGAAATTTTAAAATAATTACTTTCGCTTACTACTGCTGAGTTTGCCATGTAGAGAGGGAATATCCCCCCAAAAAGCTTAAAGCATGATTTCACGATTCCATTTCACTAATACTTGTTGGACATTTAATTGGCAAACAATACTCTCTACGCTTTGCAGTTCAACGCATTGTAAAAATCTAAGCTCATCAAGGAATGTTTCCCTAACGAAGTACGGCTTAAGGGCAGCGGCTCACAGTGGCGCTGGCATTCAGACCATCCTCACTCAATTGCGCTGTTTGAACGAATTTTCAGTGAGGGTAGTCTACAGTCCTAAACGAGAGCTCCAATGAGAAAGCAAGCCCTCAATATGTGATATCGACCCAGGAAAAATGAATGCATCACTCAGGTTAGGAAAATGATAAAACTAGTAAATCAGCTGTGGCAGTAGGAGGAAACGAAGGCTGCCTGAAGCCCTTACCTTGATTGATCTGTTCTTCCTGCTGCTGGGGTTGAACTCGACGAGGCAGCTGGAGACCCAGTCCTGCAGGCGCGCATCGCAGAGCTGAGTGTTGCCGAGGGCATGCGTGAGTTCCTCTTGTGACATCGCTTCTGATCTCAAAATACAAATTTCGAGCAATCTTTTGGCTTCCCTTCCGTCCCTTATGGCTCTCCCAACCCTCTCTCTCTCCTCCTGAATGAGCTTCACAAACCTGTGCTGCCTCTCGGTCATCATTACGAGCCCCCGAAGCTGACTTTCGTGTTTCTGCAGGTGCATCTCGAGCTCAGAGTCATATTGGCGCATCCGAGTCAGTCGTGACTCGTAGTAACTGAGTCTGTCTTTGACCTCAGACTTGGATTGATCCATCATTTCTTCCAACGCTTGCTTGGAGGAAATAACCCGACACCCGCGATCCAGGTGCTCGATGACCAAGCAGTCTCGACACATCCACTGGTTGCACGGCACACATCGGTACTGCCACGATTGATGGTGGGTCTCACATCGGTCGCCGGGCAAGTTTTCAGGGCTGGGAGCGCTTGGAGGAGGAAAATTTTCTGCTTCTTCTTTAGGTCTCTGCTCTAAATTTTCTTCAGATAGTTCGAGGAGCTTCAGGATCTCCATGAGACTGTAGTTTACCGGGACTTGGACGATTTTGCTGATGTCATGCACTGTCCTACACGTTGGGCAGGAGAGACCTTTGCCAGGTTTGATCATCTCCCCAGTGCAGCACGAGCAGAACGTGTGGCCGCAGCCCAGGGACCGCGGGCGGCGGTTGTCTTCGTCGTACACATGGAAGCAAACGCCACACTCCATCGATCAAACGTGAGCTCAATTGAACAGAACTTCAACAGTAACTTTCTTTCTTTGAGTGAAACATGATTCAAAAATGAAGTTACGCACAATTTGTTAGAAGCGTAAAGGGAATTATCAAAAATATTTATGTAGCAGAAATTTTATAATTTATCAATTATTATGCTGAATGTATTTTTGGGGACTAGCTTACCCCATAAATGCATTGCAATCCAGGGCACTGCAGAGTAACGAGTTTGAAGTTCAGACAAATGTAGCTTTTGAATTGTGAAGTGACAAAATCACACAATGCGGATGATGAGGAAGTCCCTTTATACAGAGTTGGAGGTATCATGTATAAAAAATATAAAAACCATAGGAAATTCAAAATTACGCGTTAATTTTAACGCAGGAGCACCAAAAGGTATTTTAAATCTCAAATCCTTCCTCTTTTATTTGGATACAAGTTTTCTTTCTTGGAAAGGCGGTTGTTTGCTAAAGAAATTCCCATCATCCACAACAGTCGCTTCTCATAGACAATAAAGTTACTAAAGCAACATTTTACCTCTCTGAGACAAGCCTCGCGACGGCCAACACGCAACATTTGTACCCGAAGCACGAAGGCAACGGCTTAGTCCCCTCTTCCTTCCCCCCTCCTTCTCCTCTCATGTACAACGGCAGTGCCCCCTCCCCTCAATAATAATGTGAACAGCAAGTGTATGAACAAAGGTCACTCTATCGATCCCTTCGCCACTCCTCACCGCTTGCCCTCATTTTACCCCTCGCATCACGACACACATCCGGACGTCGTCATGGCGTCAGGCCTGATGGAATTTTTGCCAGTAATTAGGAGTTAACGAATGATCAACATAAACATTACCATAATTTCATTTCTTAATTCAATTTCATGAATAATTTCTCGCGCATCAACAAAATATTATTTAATATTATTCAATCAGTATATCATATCAGTTTGTTCCTCATCACTTGGCATCATAACTTTGGCCAGGAAATATTAAAGAACTTCGACCGTATTTGTAACTTTGTTAAGCCTTTTAATGGTTGATTGTGTCAGGCCATGAAGGGAATCGATAGAGGATATTTCAATATTTAAATTAAATTAAGAAATTTCGCAGATCTGATAATTTATGAGTGATACTTAATATTAGAATAAAATTCCGTAGACTTTATTTGGTTTCGTAATTAGAGGTACTTAAACATTTGGATGAAATTCCGTAGACTTTATTTGGTTTCAGTAATTAGAGGTACTTAAACATTCGGATTAAATTCCGTAGACTTTATTTGACTTAGTACTGAGAGGTACTTAAACATTTAGATCAAATTCCGTAGACTGTATTTGGACTCAGTAACGAGAGGTACTTAAACAGTTGGACTTAAACAGTTGGATTAAATTCCGCATCCGTAGACTTCATTAGATTTCAGTGATGACAAGTACTTATTAAACGTTTGGATTAAATTCAATATTCTTTAAATTGGTTTCAGCATCCTAATACGTAGTTCTTTTTAAATAACTTTCACGTACAGATCAGCGATGTATTGTCAAAACTCGGTATCGACACGTAGCGTTTATAGAGCGTCATTATAAATTTGGTTGCTATCGAGCTTAAGTATGGTGAAAATATACAAGCAATTTTAAGTTTTTCAGTAAGTTATGTTTAGTACAGCTCTGGAGTACTTGCTTCTCGTTTGGCGTACTTCCTCAACGGCAAATGGCGTAAGGACTTATTCACCAAATTTAGAACGACCTCTGGTGTATATTCCAATGATCTAACCAGTTTCAAGTCGAGCCTACTTTCTGGTTGCACTCATAAAGGGATTTTTGGCAATAGAAAAACTGACCTCCCCCACCGGACCCTTGATAGACTGGAGTCACCTTTGCAGTGGTCATCTACAATGCACCCTGGCTGACAGCAGCAGCGTGACAATATTGAGACGTCATTTATTGAGACCAGAGTACAGTTATCGCGTGATAACTTCCAAGACGAAAATTACAGAGAAGTGTTCGTGAGTTTCAGGTTTCAAAAATATTTTGCCCTGCGATGCAGAAAGTCCTTTTTAACTGAAAATTCAGTATACTCCTCGCAAAAATAAGGAGCATTATTAATCCTAAAAGTTATGCAATTCCATCACGAGTAGTATATACTTTGAAATAAGAGCATCACTTGACAAGCCCCATACAGTGCTCTCCACATGTAGCGACAGGCCGGTGCGTTGCCAGGTGATCTCAACAACCGGGAGAACAAGCACAGAAAGTAAACAGAGTCTCGCTGACACCGCACAATTTGTGTCCTCTGATATTGATCCCTGTTCATATAACAGCAATGGCTCCTAACGTGATGGAGTTCTCCCCTCCACCTCTAAACAGAGTTTAGTCCGCGTCACCACCGTCAAACCCTCACCCTACTTTGGCGTCCCTATTGAAACCCCGAATTCAGAGATGCGGAATTTGAAAAGTAGCTAATTTTTCGGAAGACATAAAAAATTATTATAATGTTATACTGGATGGTCTAGGGCAGTCCTGTTGAAGTTCAGAGTAATTTGGATATAATCTACATTGAGTTGACTCACAATTGGCCAAACACTACCTGTGAATACAAGTACACGCAGTCTATAATATTACAAAGGAAGACAAAGCTCCAAGGAGGCATGCGGTGGTGAAGCTGCCGCTTTGTCTACAAAGGAACTTCAGCCACGCACAACACTAAGAGCTATGGATTGCTGTATTAGATTGCTATATTAAGACGTACCAGCGTTCATGCACTTCATCGATACGCACCCGGTAGATGCACTACGACTGCTGCTGCTGCAGTGTTCTAAATATCTCAGTGGGTCTTGTGCTATTAAGTAAGTGTCTGAGCGTGGCAGCGTTACATTTTTACCAGGCTAGCTATTTTAAAAGATTTGCGTTGAATTCCACAGATAACATCCATGCTTTGCCCCCGTCAAATATACTTTTTAGGAAACAATTGATACATCGATAAGTGCAGATAAGCTTTTGCGTGTTTGGTGAACTTCTTGGAAGATTCGAAAATAAAAATGAGCTTTCGTTGATTAATTAATTGGCTAATTTAGCGAAAAAGATTTAACCCTGGAATGCTAACCTCGGTCTTCTCATACCCTATATTTACCAACCATTTTTATCCTGTGGATTTTTGGCTAAGAGTCTCTGTTTCACGTAACCTTAGATTTTGGGTTACCATTCCGGGGTTAATAAAGAAGTCAACAGCAAACTTGATTTCATTGCTGCTGCCGTATGTTTCATTGGGGCTGTTCCTGTCATGACACCCCGGGCGGAGCTTTCCCCTCGGGGGAAGCAAACCAAACAATATTCATCAAAGGCGACAACATTCTGTACCTTTTGCTCAAATGAAAAGTTATTGGTTGTACGAATCTGATGATACAAATTCAGAGAGCAAGCTGATAATGACCTTAATATGTTAACTGAATTAGAGCTTGAATATGAGAAAGAATTTGCGAGTAACTTGTGCACTATCCAAAATTGCAGACCTTCACTACGCAGTTAATAAAAGTAAAATGCTATTATTACCCATTTCATAAGAGCAGAATCCAATTGCCATAGAGTAATATTATTTAAATATCATATTAAAAAAATTAAATCAGCTTCTCAGAGAACCATGTAAAAGGAAACCAACAAATTTTTCTATTAGAGTGGTCACTCTTTGAGCCCCTTCGAGCTTCTTGAGCTTTTTTCTGATTTTTCCTTTGCCCTCATGACGAATGTCGGTAGTGAAGTAAGCACGACAGGTAACCTTTGGACCTGTACTCAGTCCTGCCTTCTTGACCTGTCGTTATGAAGTCTGATGGCTGCCCCTCCTCAGTTCACCCTCTCTTGAGTTCCTTAAATTCATGGAACTTACGGGAGAACGTGTCGTAGAATCCCCGTGTTTTTAAAAAAATATTTGATTAAATATTAGTGAAGAATACGAGTACGGTACTGATGTCGGGTAAAATAAGATTGTCACGAGTTCTGGGTTATAATTACAGTTCAGTAAAATGTTACGTAGTGCGATCCAAGTGGGTCACAGTTTGTTATTTTCTCTACAAATAGTTATATTCACCATCAGCGTCTAAATCTTTCACCCCACGATGTAGAGGAATGTTGTACACGTTGTCTACTTTTCTAGTTTATATTTTATAATACCTAGTGCAAAACATTGAAAGTGACTTGTGCGAAACTTGAACCTCGAATGAAATGTTTCCGTACCCAACTTCGTACGTGTGCAGTAGGCACACGTACACAATGTCCAGCTGTTCACCGTCCAACATCAATGAGCTCATGACAGTCTTTGATCTTAAATAAGTTATGCATCTCAGTTGATCACTTGGACTATATTTAATAGGTAAGTTTGCCTAGAATTCAGTCAGTGGAATAAACATAAATTATCTAAATTCAAGGGATGGATTTTGAACAGCTCAAGCTAACTTGAGCAACAGGGTACATTTACCTGAAAAGCAAATCTTGACATTTGCGCAGAAATAAAAATCGAATATTTGGGAAGGGTATCGTAGTAACGACCAGCGCGATCATTACTTTGCTGGCGTAGTGCACTTCAAATCAAATCACTTCACCTGCGTGAATTCTACGTTGATATTTCCATAATATTTTACGAAGTAAGTTCCACAAGTTTTGTGGTTCAAAATAGAGGCTAGTGTATCATGACCCAGAAAATTCCAAGATACATTCGTTCGGTGGGCCTTTCAAAGTTAAAACTGCTATGAACGCAGCACCATCTACGCAACACAACACGTTCCCCAGAGGTCGGATTCAGCATCATAAAGGCACTCGACGAAAACCCTTCATTGTCCACTCTTTGCTGGCATGTCAACTGATAAAACCTTATTTAAGAACTTGTGCGTGAGGCATTAGATTACTGTCCCACGATTTTGCAAATTTTCAAAGAAATGAAATCCAGGACATCAGAAATCATTGTTCAGTTGAAGAAATCAACACTAGCCAATACAGTAACGTACAGAGCGCAACAACTTGCCACACCCTTTCTTCAAGGCTCCCCAAGAGTCACTAAAAAGTCGTCTGATCGATCACACGGCACACCACAACTACCTGGTGTCCGCGATACGGACAGCGGAGCACAAGGTGGGTGAATTTAACCCACAGGCAGTGGGTTAAATTGACCCCCCCTACAATGACCCCCCCTCTCTCGCACTCACTGTGACGTAGGCGTCGGAATTGTCGGTCCTGGACACTGTGATGGAAAGAAGCAAGTCATTTTTAAACGCCTAAAATTAAATTCCCAAGCAGATAGAGCACTCACGCAATTAATCTTCGGAATAAGATGTCATTTTGCAGAGTGTGGCTCGAGAAGGTAGCGCTCATCAGAGCTGCGGGGGTGTGGGAAGTTGCCGATGAGCTCAGCCAAAGCGACGGAATGCACGAAACTTGTTGCTGCGGCCTCAATCGCTCATCCCTGTAGCAGAAGATTTAAGTTAAGCTCCTAGCTGTGTCTTCATTCAAACGACTAAACAGCAAGTATTGATAGGAGCAAGAATTTATTCCGAAATGTAACTGTTGTAATTGTCCATGAATTGAGTAATGACAGGCGACTATGCCGTTCCGAAGCAGCTCTCGTCAGCCCGGGCTACTTCTCATGATAGATCTCAGAGTCTGAAAATTCTCAACTAGCTTCTGAGGCCGAACTGTCTCTTGATATCAGTACACGTGGAGGCATAAAAAATCTATTTATGAAAGTGAGCGGGAGAAAAACTAAGTTAAAGAGGCACGCGTTACCAAAAGTCGCAGGCAGTCCGACCCACAGACTACAAAATTACGAGTCAGGCACTCCCGCACCTTCAGGTGGCCTGAGACTGACGCTCTACAGCTCAAGGGTCACGTTACTCTTGCTTCTTCTATGCCACTCACAGCATTCAATGCTTCTTTGTGTAGACTCTTCTTACACACGTTACAGATAATTGGTTATAAAAACGGTTATTTCAATACCGGTTGTTGGTGTAGGCGTTGTATCAATGAATCACAAGTTTTGAAAAAGATTCCCCTTTAATTTGTGCTTACCAAAAAAATTACAGTACTCCGTAACAAGAAGTACAATGATTTTTATCTTGTCTGAATCTGCAATATTATAAATCGTTAAGCAACTGAAGAGGTAATTTTCACCCAATACAGCCGAGCTATTGCGACACGATACGTATTGTTGGATCTCCAGTTGCCTAGTTTCGAACTCAACAAATTTAAAAACACACATTTAAGGTTGTTCCGAAATACGCTTCTTTGGGGAAAATTTCGTGCACTGCAAGCTTTCGAGACCTTAGGTGTTTCAGCTAACTCGTACGCTACAACAATCTCCCATGGTTAGTTCACTACAGGCTGTAGTTAAGATTAGCTCCAGCGAAGCTAGTACATACACCCCGTATCAGGCTACACAACACCACAGCTTGGTGCTGCATTGCTGTTCACAAACACTTGTGCAGAACTTATGCCAGAATTAGGAAGATTTTAATTCAATCTTTTTCCCAATACCGCGAAAAATTACTACAGATCCAACTTATGAATTTAGTCCAGTTTTTCAAAATGAAGGCACAAAGTTTGACTACTTGTGAATATTGACGTCAAGCTCATGATATTAATTTACCCGTTGAATCCGTTCAGCTAAAATATTTTTTCAGTAATACATGCAGAATACAAGCATGAATAAAAGTATTTCACTTAGGCTGGACCGATGGCATAAAATTTAAATCCACAAAATTGATGTTACATTCCACAAAAATGTTCATTCTAAAATATGGATACATAATTGAAGTTCTAAGTTTACGTACCTATCGAATTCGCGTCCATAAATCTTTCGTCGCTAGGGCTTTCAATTGAATGAGATTTATTTCGTATACCTGTCACAGCAAGGGAAATTTTCCTGGTCCATTTAGAGGTGAAAGAGTGCAGGATTTCACTGCTTTCCCATCATTGTATTGTTGGAGGATGACATATCATTAGTTAATATCCGTGAGTCTGGTAGAGCAAAATGTAATAGTACATACCCCCAAAACATATAAAGAACTTCATTGTGATTATTGTTGCAAAGGAGTTCCTTCCTTACCCTCAGTAGATACATCGGTTATTATTTACTTTAGTGCCAACAACTGCAGAAAGCGTCCGATTCATACTACAGCCGTCATTTTGTTTTCATTCAATAGGAACTTTTTCCCTGAGTGGCAGAAACTCATTTTCAAAAGGTCTATGATAATAGAAAATTAATAAAAAATAGTTCATGTCGTCTTCCGGATAGGTTAGGTTCAGTTAGGAAGTTTGTTTCGTTCATTGGACACAGCGCAACGCGGTGCTCGGCCTTGAAATTGGGACTCAAATTTCTGTAGTAGAGTTTGTGCCATTTCTATGTATTAGAACAGAAACTCTTAATGTTTTTCAATATAACTTTTTCTATGCTCTAAAATCTTTTGGAAATAGATTTCCGCCGCACAGAAAAAAATTCCTACCCAATGACATCAAAATGAAGGTTGTACGATGACTGGGACGCTCTGTGCTGTTGGCCACGGTAAAATGAATATTATTCGTGATAATGTTCATACCATTTATTTTAATAATATTTCGAGTATATAAACTCCACGATAGCGAATGTGCACACTACCTGACAGACATGTTGAACGCAGTTTCCTCTACGACACACCAATTAAAATTACGGACACTGGTGCAAGCCGCGACTGTTGACCGCAAGCCCTGAAGACCAAATAGCGTTTTCAAACTTCTTCTTCTTAGGTTGATGTTGCCCAGCGTATCGGACAGAATACCTGTTAAATTTTTGTAAAAATTTTATTAGTTCTCAAAGCTCTAGAAACAGCGCAATAACCATTGAAAACCAATGAAAAAATCGTGCAATGAGGTACAAATTATTGTTTCTTCATCGTCTTTTTGTATGCGTAATCCTGCACCTGAGTGACTTTTTCAATACTAACTGAATGATTCAGATACACGCCCCTTTTCCTACGAATAGTTTTAAGCAGTTTACAGTGCCGCGATATTCGGACCCTGACGAGCGACCTGGGCGCTCTAGCTCTTGCGAGGGCAGGCAAGCGGTGTTTTCTCTCAACTGGTGGACTGAAATTAGGACCAGTGTTTCTTACATGTTTACTTTCAATCTCCGTGTTTAACTTAGT